>JAADYB010000033.1:0-61289 GCA_023338075.1 Phytopythium litorale
CGCGGCGAGCGCTTCCTTGCCTTCTCCCTTCCCTTGGCGACGTGCCGCGGAGGTAAAAGGCCGGTCCGATACAAACGGCGTGTGCCCGTCCGCTTGTCCGACGGACGTTCCCGGTTGTGACTTGGGAAGTCGAGGGGGGAGGAGGGAGGGGGAAAGCGGCGAGGAAAAACCCGCGACCAGACAGCAGCGCGACGCTTTCGGGGGTGGTCTTTTCGAGGTAAAACCCACGATCGGACAGCAGAGTGACATTTCCGGAGGCGATTTTTCGTCGAGACGGGGGTTGGGTGGGTTCATTTCTGATGAAAAACCTCGCGTGTCGAAGCAGTAGGATGGGTTTTTGCATGGCGAGCGGATAAAAAACCTCGATTGACCGAATGTTTTCGCCACTCTCAAATGACACGGAGTTTCTATCGGACGGGAGGGCTAGGGCTCCCTGGCCTTTCTTTTTCCCCACCGAGGCCTTTCAGTGGCGCGAGGACGTTCGGTATCGAGTCGGACTGGCCAAAGAGCGGCTCCAATATCTTTGCTACTGTATGTGGAAGGGACGGCGGTAGGTGCATACTTCAGGTGAGCGATCGATCATTTGTCGAAGCGTCGCGAGCTGCAGAGGGTTTTTCGCTCGCATCGAAACGTCGGCGCAGGAGGCTGAAAGCTCAGCTGTGGCCGCAGAGATGCCTGTCTGTGGTCATGAGGCAGCGGCTGAGGATCGCGATTTGCATGGCACGACTGTTCCCAGTCCCAGTCACTGGCAGGAGACGCGGCGTCTCTCGGACGATCGGGCGGGCTTCCCATTCGCGTTGAAGCAACTCTCGTGTTACCGTTTCCGGGTCCTTCAACAGCGGTTTTGTAAGTGAGAGGCCTGGATTTTTGTCACGCGATCTTACCCAAGACTTGGTGGTCACAAGCGCGAACGCGAGGAACTGAATGGCTGTTGCTTTGCTCAGTGGAGACTGGCGTCGGCGCTATCGCTGCAGCTGGAAGTCACTCGTGGTCAACACTGCATACCCCAGCAGCACCACTTGGCTGTGACGCCCATCAAACGCTTGGACAGCCTTGGGCGTGCGAGCTGGCGACGCCAACGCGGTTTCTCAGCCCCGTCCAAATCGGTCCAATATTCGACACGAAAGGCTCTTGCCACATCCATCGCATCGATGATCACCACATACTGGATCTTTTCAATCGAGTTGCCCCACCCGCCGCTGTGAACTCAGGGCTCACGACACCGTAGACCTCCACCGCGTCGTGAGATCGACAGCTGCAGCAAACACATTTCCATCGACGATTGCTGCACACTCCAAAGTTTACTGCATTCGGCTTCCTCGGATGATCATGCACGTACTAAAACGAATCGCTACTGTGCTACTTCCAATGGTGATGATTAAATTAAACAATCCATAGAACCACTTAATTTTATACACTCTCGAGCTCCGCTGACAACCGAAATCAGCGGCTGCGGGACGGCGACGATGGCTGGCGCGAATACCGCGGACGGCGGCGGCGCGGAGGCGCAGGAGTCGCACGCGCAGTACCTGAAGCGCTTCTGGGGGGCCAATGCGTCGGCCTTCATGCGCTGGTTCCTGGCGCTGCCCTACGCCGGCCAGGTGTCGCTGCTGCGCAACGCGAGCCCCGACATGCCGGTCGAGTACGCCTCGAGCGCGCTGGACAAGCCGCAGGCGACGCAGCTGCTGACGCCCGAGCTGACCATCAAGGCGCTGCTGGAGGAGAACGGCAAGGTCTTCCTGCGCCTCATGAACGCGCGCGCGAGCCGCAGCGACGACTGCAGCCGCCACGACCTGCTGTACCTGGCGTCGCTGCGCGCCGAGGACAAGATGCCGACGTTCTCGGGCGAGACGTTCCGCCACGTGTCGCTCGCGTTTATCGACCTGGACGACCCGGAGCACAATGTGCAATCGCTGCTGCCGTCGGCGTCTCCCGAGCTGCTCGAGCAGAAGAAGGCGCTGATCAAGCAGGGCAAGCTCATGGAGGCGGACGTGTGGCTTACGCTCCAGATGCGCCAGCAGGTCATCTACTCGCTGCTGACCAACGTCGCGCACACGTTCGAGACCATGTTCTTGCGCCAGGTGATGGTCGGCGAGGTGAGTGCCGCTGAGATCGGCTGCCGCTTCTGCGGGTCGGCCACGCGCCGCGCCGCGGGGGACGGGGAGGCCCAAACGGACGCGCCGTCCTCGCTGCTGCGCTGCGCGTGTGAGGCCGCGTACTACTGCTGCAAGGAGCACCAGGTGGAAGACTGGCCCAACCACAAGACGAGCTGCAAGCAGATTAGAAAGGAGAAGGCCGCTGCCGCAGTGGCGACCACGGATGCCGAAGCGACCAGTGCGGAGTAGATGGCAACACTGTCAGGTTAGGAAGAGTGTCTTGCAGCATCAAGAACCGCTGGCGTTCCGAGTGCTCGAGATACAGGCATCACATTCAACGCCGTTCTGCTACTTGAGCATTGTGGACGTCTCCGTCAGTGCAAGCATTGCCTTCAGCAAACACACGTGGTGTTGAGCAGTGAGTGATCCTCAACGGCGGCGCAAGGAATGAAAGAATGCGAATCATGTGCATGTTACGCTTAAAAATGATCGCCCGAGGTGGCGCATCTAGGTGCGAACGAGATCAGCCGCCGGGCTCGAGGCATCAACGCTTTGCTCGCCCGTCCGCGATTTACTGGCGGAGATGAGCGAGGATGGCGTCCACGTCCTGCGCGTTCTCCTGGACGAAGTTGCGGCCCTCGCGCTCGATGACCTCGCCCTTGTCGTTGAAGAAGATGAGCGTCGGGACGGTCTTGACGCCGAACTTCTCGCACAGGTCCGTCTTGATCTCGCGCTTGGCGTACGGCACGGCGACCCACGGCATCTCGGCGTAGTACTCGTCGAACTTGGCCACCTCCTTGTCCGACGACACGAACACGATCTCGACGTCCTTGGTGCGCTCGTTGATCTCCTCGAACACAATGTCGAGCAGCGGCGTGAACTTGCGGCACGGCGGACAGTAGTGGCCGCTGAAGTACAGCCCGATGATCTTCTTGTCGGCCAGCGCCGTGGACGTCGGCACGACCTCGCCGCTCTTGGTCAGGATCTCGTTGCCGATCAGCGCCTCCATGGTGCCTTGATGGGTGGAGTGGGGAAGAGCAGGCTTGAGGGGCTTCCAGTGGTCACTTGCACGCGAATGGCGGAATGATCGCACCCAGAGCGAAGAAGCACTCACCAAGCGAAAATGGCGGGCAGAGCCGCCAAAAATGGCGGGAAAAAGCGCCAAGCCGGCGGTGGTGGGGTTTGTGATTGGTCAGAAAATGCGATGACGGAGTGCATATCGAGCATCGGATTGGTCAATAATTCTTTTGAGCATCTGTCACAATGATGATGTCATCATGGTGTGTCATTGTGTGGCGCGAGTGTAGACGAACGCGGATCGCTCACTATCCCACTCATCAGAACCCGAGATCCACCTCCGTGGCGGCTTGAAGAACGTCACAGGTGCCTCTCCAATCGATGGCTCCTCAGCGAGGACCTCAGCGGTCGAAGATCGCTTCCAAGCAGCGCGCTGGGCAACCGAGCGATCCCCACAAGCTCAAGCGATGCAAAGGGCCAGACAGGAGCAATGGTGTTGTACATGCGCACTCCGTGCTGTTATTGATTAGCTCGACGGAGAGGATACGGAACCACGCGGACTCGGAGCGCCTAGAGCTTCTGGCGAAGGTGCGAGACGATGGCGTCAATGTCGTCCGAGTGCTGCTCGATCAGCTCGCGGCCCTCGCGCTCGATGACTTCGCCCTTGTCGTTGAAGAAGATGATCGTGGGCACGTACTTGACGCCAAAGTCCTCGCGCAGCTTCAGGTAGCGCTCGCGCTTGACGTACGGAAGCGCGAGCCACGGCATCTCGCCGTAGTACTCGTCGAACTTGGCCACCTCCTTGTCCGACGACACGAACACGATCTCAAAGTCGTCGTGCGCGGCCTTGATCTTCTCGTATGCGTCGCTGAAGACTGGCGTGAGCTTGCGGCACGGCGGGCAGTAGTGGCCGCTGTAGTACAGGCCGATGATCTTCTTGTTGGCCAGCGCCGTCGTCGTGGGCACGAACTCGCCGCTCTTGGTCTGGAGCTCGTTCTCAAGCAGGGCCTCCATGGTGATGTGCTGTCGGATCGATGTGTCGCGGGCTTGGCGCGGCGGCTGGGTGTCGAAATGCGGAATGAGCTCTCCCGCGTCGCGCAGGCCTCGAGCCTGGAATTTGGAGGCGCTAGGTAAGCCGCGCGCTCCTCCTGGCGCGCTTCTTCCCGAGGCCACACGTAGCGTCGCCATAAGCGCGCCTGCTGCCCATCAGGTCTTCCTCCCAGCGCTCAGTCATCCCGCCGACTTTATCGGCCTTTCCATTGGTCAGTATTCACCAGAACGTGATGTGATTGGCGGAAATACAGGACAGTCGCTGTCTTTGCATGCCAGTCATCGGCGCTTGTCGCGCATACAATCATCAGATGCCGGGAGGAATGTTGAGCGCCGCGCTGATGACTGCGCCTGGCAGCGAGCGAGCGAGCAGTCATCCGTTCCAGTTGCCCGGCCCCAGTTCTCTGCTTCTATACGATCTCACGCACGAGGCGTCGCGTGACTCATCGCGGAATGCCCGCCTTGTTCCTTGTTCCTTGTTCCTTGTTCCGAGCACGAGCACGGAGCGAGGTTCCTCCTCGTGCCAAAACAAGGTGGCTGCGCGAAAACTCGCAGGTGAGGTGGAATCGAACCACTGCCACGCGAATGGCCCACAGATTTGAAGTCTGCACACGGCACCAGCCGAGTTCACCCCTGCGGAAGACCACGCAGCTCTTTGTCTTCTGCTTGCCTCGAAGCGGGCCCGCCGGTCGGATCTCCAACCTCGTTGCAGCGTGCTTCATCCTGGTCTTCGACCGCTGTCCAGGCTGGCAGCTCGTGTCCAACAGCAGTTCCAGCTCCTGCGCTTTGTCGATGATCTGTCACAAACAGTCCGCGCAGCGCCGTACATCTTGTTGTCCTCGTCCGTGACGAACGCACCGTATGCCTCTGAGATGTGCATGCTGATGTCGGTGGCCAGCACGCCAGGTGCGTGTGGTGAGAGTTGGTCGAGACGGCTACGGCCTCGGCGTTGATGCTGCGGAACAGGTTGGTCCTGTCGTGGAAGCTCATGATCCCCGTCGGGCACACGAACGTAAAGTTGAACGGGCAGAAGACCAGGATGCGCCACTTGCGGTAGTCGCTCCGCGACAACTTGATGAACTGCTCATCCAATACCGCGTTCACCTTGCGGAAGTCCGGCGCTGGCTTGCGTGGCGACACCTTGAGCGACGGCAACGAGTACTGGTTCTTCTGCTGGTGCCCGAGCTGCTCCAGAGACGCGTGCGGGGACTGCACCTCGACGCTGCTACCCTCCTCCTTTCACTCTCACACACATATCTTCTTGGTCTTGACTGCACGCCGGTCGCGAGCACGGCCAGCGCCAATGTGTTGGTGTACTACACGAGCACCAACTCGCGGACGCGCCAGGTGCGAGCTCTTGGCTATCTCGCAAGCCGACTTGCCGCAGAACATGCACGAGACGACGGCCTGGCTTGACGGTCACATGCAGGAGCGCATCGCTCGCGACCAGGCCCTCAAGCGCGAGCAGCGCCATCTGCAGTGCCGTCAGCGCCATTATAGATAGATTGGGCAGATATCCGCGCGTGTGCGCGAGATGGCCAGATCCGGCGGCCCGCGAAGACGACCAGCGCCAGCGTGAACAGGCAGAAGCTCAGACTGCGCGAGCCTGCACAGCCACAGCGAACCCGCATTAGCCAGTAGCCCGCGGGACTGCCCTTACAGCATACATGGCCGCCACCGCAGTCGATCGCCGCGGAGGTGATCAAATTGCTTGTCTGAACTGGTCGACCCTAGATCCAAGCGGAATCCGGGTTGGATGACCTCAGAGCATCACGCTGGCATGTCGGCTTGCTGGTCGGCGCGGGCTTGCTGGCCGACGCTGCACTGTACCAGGGCGGCTGGCTGGTTGGTCGGATGTCTGATCGGCTTGCTGGTGGCTGGTTGATTTGGAGTCCCGACTGTCGGGTCTCGGTGGCGATGCCCGCAGCCATCCAGCGTTGAATGCGAGCTACGGGCGAGACACATTCGACTCGCGGATTGCTCAAACAGGTCCTTTGGAAAAAGAGCACGAAGGTGCCGTCCGCTTTGCATGTCGTCGCCGGGAAGTCGCCAGTCAAGTCCGGCAGGTCGAGCCGCGGCGCGTCCGGCTCGCGCGCTCTAAGCGGCCCAGCGCTCATCAGGAGAGACGAAGACGCAGACGCAGACAGCAGCGCGAACCAGAGCAGTAATGCCTCATGGACGCGTCAGCAGCGCGCGGGGAGGCTGCTGGACGCACGCCATGCTGGTGGCTTCCTTCTCCTTGGCACATTGAAGCGAAAGTATGAGTGGCTGCTAAGAATATACGAAATACCTACGACATTTGTATGAGTGTGGTCGTCTCATACGTTCTCTACCAGGAACTCACAAACAGCATAATGTCATGTGCCGATCCACAAAATTTGCATCCGCGAAATGCCACTCTCAAGAATTTGGGTGTTTGGATTGAACATTCACTTTCCGCTGTTGGATGTTGGGTGGCTGCAGCAGGTTTGGGAAATTGGGCGAATCCTTACACTGGCGTGTTTTTCGCGCCGTGTGTGTGATTCCGAGTTCGCTCACGTTTTTATCTTCAACACAACTTTTTATCCAATCGACGCTCTCGGATCGTCTCTAACCTCCCTTTCATTGGTCGAAATCCTCCAACACGGCATCGCTTGCACATCAACCGCGCAAGGCCACGCATGATGGTGACAGTCCGTCCGTGGCCGACACAACTCCAACCAGTGCTGCCACTCGCCAAGATCCTCCGTGCCGCCGCTTTCCAGCCGCTGCAGCTCCCCGCGACCGCCAAGATGCCGCGCCCGCTGACCCTCGAGCAGCTGCTGACGCCCGTGCCGTCCGACATCGCCATCAGCGACGCCATCGCGCCGCTCCCGATCCGCGAGATTGCGCACGCGGCCGGCATTGTGCGTCTCTCTTGCTCGGCCTGCATGGGTCTGGCTGTGGCGCGGAAGCGTCTCTGACAGGCGAATGCTGCAGCTGCCGGACGAGGTGGTGCCGTACGGCAACGCCAAGGCCAAGATCTCGCTGGCCGTGCGCGACCGACTGCAGGACGCGCCGAACGCCAACTACGTGGTCGTCACGGGCATCACGCCGACGCCGCTCGGCGAGGGCAAGAGCACCACGACGATCGGGTAGGCGACTGCAGCCAAGAGCCTGTTTGGTTGCGGATGCCGCTGACTCGTGCGGCGCAATGGGGACAGCCTCTGCCAGGCGCTCGGCGCGCACCTGGACAAGAAGGTGTTCGCCTGCATCCGCCAGGTATGTACCCGGTATCGGTCGCCACGTGTTTGCGTTTGATATTGATGAGTGCCGCGCGTGCTGCTGCGTTGCTGGGCCGGTGCAGCCTTCTCAGGGTCCGACGTTTGGCGTCAAGGTGCGATCTGCATGCGCCAGCTCGGTGCATCGATCGAGAAGCACGTGTCTAACTGTGGCTGGCTGAACAGGGAGGTGCTGCTGGAGGGGGATACGCGCAAGTGATCCCCATGGACGAGTTTAATCTGTACGTGTTGACGCTGTCGATGATTCGGCGCAGCAAGTTGATGCACCGGGATGGTGTAGCTGACAGTCAGCCTCTCACGTTGCGCGTGGCTACTCTTTGCCAGGCATCTGACGGGTGACATCCACGCCATCACGGCGGCCAACAACTTGGTGCGTGCGAACTGCAGCATAAGGACGTACATGGCCTTGCTTTGTGGAAAGCGCTGACGTTGCTTCGGTGCTGCTTCCGTCGGTCCTGCTCAGCTGGCGGCGGCTATCGACACGCGCATGTTCCACGAGCGCGCGCAGTCCGACAAGGTGCGTTGGGATTCGTTGTGTACCACAGCAACGGTCATCAAGGACAGCTGCTGATGCTCTTGATATGCAGGCGCTGTTCCGCCGCCTCTGCCCGCGCGCCAAGGACGGCTCGCGTAAGTTCGCGCCAGTGATGCTGACGCGCCTCAAGAAGCTTGGCATCACCAAGGTGTCGCCGGATGACCTCACCGACGAGGAGATCTCCAAGTTCGCGCGTCTCGACATTGACCCGGACACGATCACTTGGTATGCCTTGCCCCCCGTTTTGCTTTGCATCGCCGACCAATGAGCGACCTGCAAGAGAGTTTACTGACGCCTGGTACTTTGTGCGTGCGGATCTACAGGCAGCGTGTGCTTGACACGTGCGATCGCTTCCTGCGGCAAGTGACGATCGGCGTCGCTCCCACCGAGAAGGGCCAGACGCGCAACACGGGCTTCGACATCACGGTGGCGAGCGAGATCATGGCCATCCTGGCGCTCACGACGAGTCTTGAAGACATGCGCGCGCGCCTGGGACGCATTGTGATCGGCCAGAGCCGCAGCGGGGAGCCCGTGACGGCGGACGACCTGGGCGTCGGAGGAGCGCTCGCCGTCCTCATGAAGGATGCGATCATGCCTACGCTCATGCAGACGGCTGAGGGCACGCCGGTGTTCGTGCATGCCGGTCCGTTCGCCAACATCGCGCACGGCAACTCGTCCATCATCGCCGACCAAATCGCGCTCAAGCTCGCGGGCGAGGACGGCTTCGTGGTGACGGAGGCAGGCTTTGGTGCTGACATCGGCATGGAGAAGTTCTTCAACATCAAGTGCCGCACTAGCGGCCTGACTCCGCAGTGCGTCGTGCTTGTCGCGACCGTGCGCGCCTTGAAGATGCACGGTGGCGGCCCCAACGTCGTTGCTGGCCAGCCGGTACGTGAGTTTTGCGATTCGCTGATGAGTTCGTGCCTATCAGTCGTAACCTGGGAGCACTACCACGATCACAGCTCGACCCCGTGTACGTCGACGAGAACCTGGAGCTGCTGGACAAGGGTTGTGCCAACATGCAGCACCACATTCGCAATGCGGTGAGTGGCTTGCATCCCCTTCGTCTATCAGCATGCCAACCATCGACTGACAATGCCTGGATCTTTGTCAACGACAGCTCAAGTTCGGCGTGGCGGTCGTCGTGGCGGTCAATGTGTTCGCGACCGACTCGGAGCGCGAGGTGGAGCTTGTCAAGGCCAAGGCCCTGGCTGTGGGTGCGACGGCCGCGGTCGAGAGCAACCACTGGGCGCTCGGCGGTAAGGGTGCGGTGGCTCTGGGACGTGCTGTCGCCGAGTCGTGCGGCAAGATGCGCGCGGCCGGCAGCCCCTTCAAGTTCCTCTACCCGCTCGAGCTGAGCATTGCAGAGAAGTTCGAGACCATCTGCAGTACGTGTGGTGACGATGAATCGGCCGCGGCTGTCAGTGCGGCTTCATACCGACTAACCGCCTCGTTCGTTGGCTCCACTTGCGCCTCGCAGAGCAAATCTACGGCGCGAGCGGCGTCGAGTTCAGTGAGCAGGCCAAGAAGAAGCTGGCGGTCTACACGGCGCGAGGCTACGGCAACTTGCCCGTGTGCTGTGCCAAGACGCACCTGAGTCTGAGCACCGACCCGACGGCCAAGGGCGTCCCGACGGGCTTCACGGTCACGGTGCGCGACGTCCGCGCGTCGATGGGTGCGGGCTTCGTCTACCTGCTCTGCGGCGACATGATGACTGTCCCGGGCTTGCCCACTCGCCCGGGCTTCTACGATGTCGACATTGACGTCGAGACGGGCAAGGTCATCGGCTTGTTCTAAGTCTCAATGCGCGAGGACGCGCTGCTTGCTCCCAGTGCCGCGCACGGCCCATTGGATGGACCCCGCGCGCCATTGGAGCGATGCACAAGCGGAGAAGACGACGACAGCGACCACGACTGGAAGAGTGTTCACTCCACCCCTCAGCGTAAGAGCGTGAGGTCATGGCGCTGACACCACCGCGGTGCATGAACGTGGCGGTGTCACCGCCATGCTAGAAACACTCGTCACCCAGTGAAAAAAGACGATTGCATGTAGTCCGACAGACGTCTCGGTGTCCACCTCGTCATATGCTCCCCTCTCTCCATCACTGTGTGGTCTCGACTGGCACCGCGGCCGCCTGCTCTGCTGCAGCCTCGGCGGCCGCAGCGGCGGCAGCAGCCAGCTCCTCGGCCTTCTTGACGGGCTTGCCCTCCATGCGGTTGTTGAGGAACGTCTGCCAGTGGTGGAACTGCTGGCTGTGCACCAGCGTCATGAAGTCCTCGCGCGCGATCATCTATCGTCCGCCGTCGCAGCAGCACGCGCGTAAGCCTCGCCAGTACTCCACTGTGCTCCAAGACGAGGTGAAGAGACGGACGCACCTGTCGGAAGCGCTCGTCGTCCAGCATGTCCAGGAACGCAAGGCAGTGCGGGTACCTGTCGAGCCGATGACAAGTCGGCGGTGAGTCACCCAGGCGATCGACACGCACACGCAGAGGAAGACGAGGTGGACGTACACGATGTACTTGGCGTACTGCGGCTGCTTCCAGTACTTGAGGTACTGCAGGTAGTGCAGGAACGCCGGGTTGTCGAAGTACCGGTTGATGGCGAGGACTGGGCAGCCGCGGACGCGTCAGCCCCGCCGCAACGTAGCGCACACCAAGAGGAGGCGGACAAACAGGAGGAGAAGAGCGCGCACAGTTCAAGTAGGCGGGGCTGGCCAGGCACTGCACAAACTCGAGCTCCATCTGGAAGCGGATGTTGTTGGGCGGCACCTCCACGTCCGCGCCGCTCATGGTCGCCGCTATTTGATAGTTATGCGTCTGTCCTTCCTTCAGTCGTGGTGCGCAAGTACCGTGCCCGCGATAAGTAAACGGCCGCATAATAGACGAATACCACATTTGGACTGCGTGGCATAACTAACTACAGATATCGATGCGAATACGAAAATACTTTCAAAAATCGATTGAACATTGTGAAGTACATTCAGAAACAGCACCAAACTCAGATTGAAGCGAATGAGCAGCTCCTTGCACATCCTGGTTCATCTCATGGCTGGCTGGCGACTTGTGCACTCATGCGCACGCCGCAAGGTTCCTCGGATAGCTCTCTGCGTTCCTCGGATATAATTAAACGCGGGTCAAATGACCAATCGCGGCGCGCACGCGACGGCGGGGCGTGTCAGCAGCGCGTCGTTCATCTCCTCGGCCCAGTCCGCCTCGAAGGCGAGGCTCGCCAGCGAGGCATAGTCGTCCACGTCTCCGTCTTCTGCGTCGCCCTTGGAACGAGCGGTCTTTGACGTGTTTTGGAGCTCGAGCGGCACGATGGCGACGCCCTCGCTCATGGACAGACACATCTCGGCCTCGTCCAGCATGGCCAGCATCTCACAGTCGCCCGCCAGCTCCAGCGCCGTCGGCGGCGTGTTGTGGAAGAGCGCCGAGAGCTCGTCCTCTGTCAGCTCGAAGCTCGACGAGTCGGCGAACGAGTGCCGCGGGTTAAGGCAGTGCAGCGCATCGATGCAGCGCAGCAGGCGCAGCGTCAGCGGGATGGTCACCAGGTGGGTCCAGACCGTCTTGGGCCGCGCAGGCGACCCGGCGACGCGCAGCATCACGCGCAAGTCGCTCGACGCGTCGCACAGGAACGCGCCGTTCTTGTAGTGCGCGCGCGCGTAGTCCTGCAGCCGCTCGGCGTCCGCGAGCGCCAGGAAATCGTACACGTTCGCGCCGTACAGCTCGGCGGCCGACTCGACGTCAAAGGCGGCCGCGCAGGCCGCCGACGCGAAGACGAACTCGCCCGACGGCAGGCAGTACGCGACGCGTCTGCCGTCGGGCACCTGGTTGATCTCGAGCAGCGTCACCGAGCCGAGGTCCATGCCGGCGCCGTGCTTGTCTCCGTCGACGAGGCGCGCGTGTCGGCCGTCGTCAGCGTCGATGGTGTCCGCGTCGCTCGCTCGCTCGCTCGCGTCTTTCGTCGCGAGTTCGACAATGAAGGCACGCGACCGCGGGCGGGAGGAGGAGGAGGGGCAACTGAATGCTCAGCGTCGTCACGCACGCCTCGCCCCGTATTATACTGGCTTCGGTATCGGGTTCCATGGTTTTCTGCCTTTTCATCGTGTTTCTTTCGTGGTGCCATCCCTCTCTCTCTGTCTCTCTTTCGGGTCAGAACGCGTCTCCGGTCTAATCTTAGCGACCACCGGCCCCAAGCAGCCGCGCGGACAGGTTGGTCGTGGGGTCCGCATGGCGCTTGCGAGTGGCGGAGCGCGGTCGGTATGCGGGGCGGAGGAAGGTGGCGGACCAGTCGGGCAGGTGCTCTCTCATCAGTCACGGAGGTAAAGCAGCAGCGACGGCCTCAAGTCCATGAGTGGGGAGCGATTGTTGAAGGATGTGTTTGGAAACCAGCAAGAGCACTGACGGTCGGAAACCTTTCGAGATCCAAAGTCGCGATCTCCGCTGCATCAAACACTGCGCTGCTCGTTGATCACTGTCATAGTGAAACCAAGAAGAAAACCAGTCCATTTTCACAAATCGAAAAAAATGTCTCGCGGTGGCGTACCATTTCAACTGGGACGGTGCACCGATCGGTACCTCGTACCATACTGAACAAAATCCGACGTGCTGATTGGTCGAAACGCGTTCTCATACCTGACGCCAACAAGCAGGGACTTGTGACCAGCCGAAATGGAGAGCGATGGCGCTGACGATGGCGGCGGCGGCAGCGGCGCAGCGGGCGGCGTGCGCGCGCCACAGGACGGGTTCGAGTACTCTGTGGCGCTGGGGGCGTCGCTGCTCCAGGAGGCAGAGCCGGCGCCTAGCGAGGTTTACTCGACGTTCCGCTACGACTTCCAGCCGGCGTCGATCGACAAGAGCTCCCCGGGCCTGGTCGCCATGGACGAGTCCAAGGGCGTGCAGGTGCTCCTGGCGTCGTCCACTGGCGCGGCGGGCGGCGTGCTGTTCAAGGGCAAGGTGGCGGAGAACAAGGACACGGACTGCCTGCTGCTCTTCGACGGCTCGAGCTTCCGCCTCGAGCGCTGCCCATTCTCCTGCACTCAGCTGCGCCACGTGCGCGCGGCCACGGCGGCCAAGCGCAAGATGGACAGCGCCGCCATCGATCGAGAATCCGGGGCCGCGGCCGGAGCGAGTCTCAAGCCTGGCGGCAGCAAGAAGGCCAAGGCGACTGGAAGGCCGCGAGGTCGCCCGCCCAAGGCAAAGCCCGCGCCAAAGAAGCCGCGCACAGCTGCGACCAAGGCCACCGCAGCTTCGCCAGCGACTGCAGAGGCGTCCGCATCACAGACGGCGGCTGCGGAGCCCGCGCCTCCGCCGAGCTGAGCCGTGGATACTCCAATGCTTACACTGGTATTCAACCACCCGTTCGGCATTGCGTCAATCGCCACCTCCATCGTCATGCGTGGCGTGTTCCATGCCACCTCCAAAGCCGCAGGTTCAATGTGGTGTGCGCCACATCAATCGCGGATCCGCGAAACGACACTTTTTGGGGTTCTTCTTCTTCCTGAACTCAGATTGCGACTCAATGACGGGTGGGGGGTCATACAAACATCAAGTGTAAAGTGGAGGTGGACCCCGAACCGTGGGGTCGAAATACCGGTTTCTTCTCTGGGTATTTGAAGAAAACGAGCCCGAGGCGCAGGGAACAAGCGCCGACAACAGGAGAAGCCGCGGACCGACGGACCGGACGAGCCATGAGCAAGATCAACAAGCGCCGCGAGATGGACGTCATGAAGCTGTGCGTGCCGCTCTGGGCCTTGCCGCCCTCTGTACGCGATCTGTGCCTGTGTGCAGCGAGACCAACGGACGGGCCGAGTGCCGTAGCATGATGAGCGACTTCGAGGTGCACTTGCCGGACGAGAGCTCGACGAGCGACCTGAACGTCAAGTTCCTCGGCCCCGCGGACAGTACGTGGGCTGCAGCCGTGCTCGTTGACGGAGGAGGTTGGCTGATGCATCCCCGGCAATTGCAGCGCCGTATGAGGGCGGCGCGTGGAAGATCCATGTGACGCTGCCCAAGGAGTACCCGTTCAAGTCGCCGTCCATCGGCTTCGTGAACCGCATCTATCACCCGAACGTGGACGAAACGTGCGTGCATCGCTCCCTTTGGCATTGCGGGAGGTGCAGACGGGGACTGACGCGGTCGTACATCCTGCCAGCTCGGGCTCCGTGTGCCTCGACGTCATCAACCAGACGTGGAGCCCCATGTTCGGTGCGTCTCCGCTGCTCGTCGCTCGTCTCGCGGGATCACTGACACCCACGCGGGGCCCTGCAGACCTCGTCAACATCTTCGACCTGTTCATCCCGCAGCTCCTGCGCTACCCGAACCCGAGCGACCCGCTGAACGGCGAGGCCGCGTCGATGCTCATGAAGGACGCCGAGGCGTACAACAACAAGGTCAAAGGTATGGTACGCGACGTCATATGGGCGTCCGCTGCTGGCTGAAGTGACCTCGGGGGTTCCCCATACCGTGGCGCCGCAGAGTATGTGCGCAACTACGCGTCCGATCCGATCCAGATGGGCGACGGCGACGACGACAGCGACGTGAGCGACATGAGCGACATTGAGTGAAGCCCAACCCGCGCGGCCTGCCTGCGCTAGAGCCCCTGCGTCCCTGCTCTTCCTGCCTGTTGAGTTCGTCCTTGGTGCGTCGGTGTGGTGGCGGAGCAGACTCGATAGCACGAGCGCTCGCTCGCACGCGCGCATCCACCGAAGTCCAGCAAGCCGATTGATCGCCTTCGCGTCAGCCCATGTACATGTTCAACACCATCAGGTTTACGACGTAAACCAGTCGAATACACGAGTGTTCCTTGTTTGTCGCTCGCTTTCTGCCACCTCGACGTCTACTTGGAGAGAAAGTTGGACGAGTCGGCGTTGCGCTGGATGTAGTGCGCGTTTCTCCGGAGACGGTCGCCCATCGAGTTGTCGCCGCCAAGATACGCCTTCTCCTGCAGTTCCCTGTGATCAATCGAGCCGCAGAAGCGTTAGCTTGGTGCTCACCACGCATGTCCGCCCAGTGCAGGACGTACTTGAGGAACTGCGGGTTCTGGGTCGCAATCTCCTTCTCCTTCTCGTCCAGCGCCTCCTTCTTCTGGGTGGCACGCTTGGTGATGTACTCCTCGCGCTGCCTGGCATCCTCAACCATCTGCGCGGCGAGCCGTTGCTTTTCCTCCTGGCTCAGCTCTTTGTGCGGACGGGAAGAGGACTTGCCGAGCTTGCGCAGGCGCTCTTCCTCTTCCTTACGCCGCGCCTCACGGGCGTTCGCGACGTACTTGGCGTTCGGTCCCAGTGACGTCCGGTCAATATCCTTCGACTCCATCTGATACACCGAGCACCAAAGCCACCCAGACACAATCGTTAGCTTCCGTGCACAAACTACCGAGTCACCATTATCACGGGAGACTCACCGCTCCAGCCGTGTGGATCAAGCCATATTGGCCACTGTTGTCAACGCGGCGCCGCTTGGCGCGATCCATTGAGTGACGATCAGACCCGCGGTGACTTGCTCGATGTTCATCATCGCGTTTCCGCGAGTTCAAGTCACGCGAGCCACGATCGCGACGTGAGCTGCTGGGGCTGCGGCTGTGCGACTTCGCCCGGCGACCACGCGATCTCTCCCAGTCGTGCCGGTCCTCGTAACGATCACGCGCTCGATCTCTGTCGTCGCGGCGGCTAGACCGATCAGGACTTCGGCTGCGACTTCGACTTCGGGGACGGCGTGAAGACGTCTTCGCACTTGCTTCAGAGTGATGGGATGCATCCAAGTCTCGGCCAAAAGAGTCGCGCTGCTTGCGCTCCTGTCTGGTGGACTGTTCAGCCTCGACATCGCGGCTGTCCTCTTGACCGCTGTCGCGCTTTCGGTCTCGATCGTTGTCACGCTGCTGGTCCCGTGTGAAATGGCCTCGACTCCTGCTGCGGCTGCGACGCGAGCGAATTCGTTCGATTGATGCACTGCGGCGGTGGCGCGACCCTCGGTCTCTGCTGCCGCCACGCGAGTCACGTCGCCCCCGCAGTTCATCCTCCTCGCGCGAGTCCTCGCGGCGTGCGTATCGCTCGCTGCTTTCGCCCCGACGATGCACATGGTGCGCAGCACTACGAGGGACACGATCGCGAGAGCGTGATCGACGTGGCGATGGCGACCGAGTGGCTCGACGATTGGGGCGGTGGCGCTCCTTCTCCTCCTCGTCCGACTCGTCACTGAGGTCACTCGAGCCGCTCCGGTCGCGCGCGTGCTTCCTCTTCTTCTTCTCCTCTCGCTTGGACCGCTTCCTCTCCCTCTTGGCCTCCTTCTTGGCCTTCTTCCTCGCCTTCTTGTCCCCGAGGATCTTCTCCACCTTGGCCTTGATCTTGCCCATCTTGACCGGGTTCTTCATGATGCTTTCCTGCGCGCTCTTCTGCCGCATGCTGCTCTCGGCACCACACACAGTGTCAGCATGCAGACCGCAACACCATCCACGCCATGAGAACGCCAGTCAGACGTACCGGATGACCATCATCGGGTCCTCATGCAGGCGCGAGAAGGCGTCGTTGGCGGGCAGCGCGGCCTGGTTGAGCGCCAGCGAGCCGTACTTGCTGTCTCCGAGCTTGACGAGATCCGCCTTGGCCTCCTCCGGCTTGTACTCCTTGCCGAGCAAGTACTCCTCCGCCGTCTTGTCCCGGTCGGCGGCCATCGGCCCCTGGTACATCCAGTCGAGGCGCTCGACGGCCGCCGCCTTGTTGCCGCCGGCGGCCTGTAGCTGGCGCAGCTCCTGAAGCTGTCGCTCTTCCTCGATGTTCTTGCGCAGTTCCTCCACCTTCTTCTGCTCGGCCGCATGCTTCTGCTCGGCGATCCACACCTTCTCGACATTCTGAGGGAGGGGAAACCGGCGACGTAGGGCGAGTTAGAGAGCCGTGAGCACACCAATCGGCAGCGCAGACGATGGGCGAGCGCATGAGGCGCAAGACGCACCTTCAGGTTGGCCGTGTGCCAGCTCTTCTTGGCCAGGAACGCGAGCGACATGGCGCCTCCTTCTCTTCCCCCAGCGCGGATGAACGCCCAATGTCCGTTGGTCTCGCTCCATATCGTACCTACGCGGAGTGTTGTGGTGCGCATTCTCAGCTGTGACCGATCTAATATGACGCATTTCTTTCAGTATTCAGGTATAGAACTTGTTGATGTGTTGCTCTCATCAGGACACAAGCTGCTTGCGAGCTTGAAGGGGCGTCGAGAATGGAGCATTCGCCTCCAGGACGCCGAGATGGAGGATGGCGACGACTCTGTGGAGCCCGCGGCGGTCGTGGGGCGACGAGTGGACGTTACAATGGGCTCCGTGCGCTTCGGCGGCTCCGGTCGTCCCGTCCCGAGCGTGCTGACCGCGGCCAGAGGCGCAGGTTCGCTCGCTCAAGTCGGTCGTTCTTTGCTTGGAGACGCTGACGTTGCGGTTGCTTGCCCGCTCTCCTCGTTTCGACTGCCCAGCACGAGCCACGCGAGTTGTTCTTGAGGTACGCGGCGTGCTCTGGACTCGTGTGTACGGCGTGGACTGATCACTGTGGTTGCTTGGGGACGAGTGAAGGCCGACCCGTCCAGCCCGTTCGCGAGGAGACTCGAACCCGAAAAGGTGGAGTACGCACGATGAGCGCGCCAATGGAACAGTGCAACGTGGTGACTAACTAGCGGTGCTGCTGCTTTCATTGTACGGCGTCTAAACCGTTCTTTACCAGGCGATTTCCCTCTCTCCACGCACCTTGACGGCCGCTCGGCCTCGACCTCGACAAGTCAGCAGAACCGCCGACTCCAGTGCGGTTACAGCGACGGCATCGCTTGCCTCACGAGGCCGAAGCCATCCGAGACGCAACTCGCCTCCCACGCGGGTTGAGAACATGCGGGCGCGTGGGTCCGAGCACAGCCGACGCCGTGTCCAGCAAGAGGTGATCGCTGAAGAGTGCGACGAGCGACAAACCCACGCTGCCCAGCACGATTTGGAAGCGCGAGCGGCCGGCTTCAATCACCACAATCCAGTTGACATCTTCCTCGACCCGGGAGCTGTCGAATCGCACGCCGACAGCCTGGAGCGTCTCCAAGATACTACGCATGCGGGCGGTTTGCTTCTCGATTCATCGGCGAAGGCAGATATCGACGATGGCCACTCGTATCGACTCATGGAAGGCGTTCATCGGCGGCCCGAGACGACCCAGAAGCGGTACCACGTGGCGTTTCGTCCTTCAATATCTTCTTCGTTGACATCCCAGGTTGTCGAAGCCGCTACAAGAGCGCCAACGCTGGCTTCCCAGCGCTATCAGGACGATGCGCAACCGCTTACAGTGTTGCCGTCACCTTTGGTCGGGAACTTCGATGATGGAGCTCGAGGACACGATATCTGGAAAAGCGTCGACGACTCGATCAACCAACTGTACGAAGACCCGCCCATCGATCTCGTCAAGAACACGCTCTTCCACGCCAGTCTGAGCGTGGACGGTTTGTCCAGGACTCGACGCAAGCAGAAGCAACGAGAGCGCATCTTCGCAGCGGCTGAAGAGCTTCGGGAAGTGAAGACACAGCAACAGGTCGAGCGAGACCAGGCTTGGCGGCGCAAAAAACAGATTCAGGAAATGTCCGAGACCATTCGACGCCGCAACAAGAAGTTCGCGCGGTCGATTGGCGACACGGGGGCGATCGATGACGCCAAAAGCCATCCAGACGGTGAATTCCACCACAACCACTCCGCAGTAAGCATCACGGAGCGAAAGCCTCCGGTGCCTCGACTGAGTGGGTCGCGCGTCAAACCCTCAAAGCGGAAGCGTTCGAAACGCCAGGAAGGCTCTGACCGCTCGGAAACAGACATCACTGGGGTGGAATCGACCGCTTATGCATCTACTGCGACCGGGACTCGTGGGAACGGAGCGGCTGCGTCGATCCTGCTTGGCGATCTCAGTACCTCTGGCACC
The DNA here is from genome assembly GCA_023338075.1 of Phytopythium litorale. NCBI lineage: Eukaryota > Oomycota > Peronosporomycetes > Pythiales > Pythiaceae > Phytopythium > Phytopythium litorale. The sequence goes on from JAADYB010000033.1 coordinate 18,877, forward strand.
CGCGCACAGCAAGACACCGAAGATCAAGAAAATACTCCAGACATGGATGCCGTCCCCCTCACAAGAGATGTCAATACCGAGGACCAAACGATTGTCCGTAGAGCAAACAAACACCGCGCTGCTCCCAGACGATCTGCCCCATCGGCGAGAAAGGCACACAAATCGGATGAAAGCCAGGACGATGGCCGAAAACCGCGTCCCTCGGAGGCTCTTGACCATCGTCGGGCTATTGCACGAGAGTACATGCTACTGCAGCAACAGCAACGAATGATCCGGAAGTCAGAGGCACAGCAGCGAGAGACAATGGAGCGGGAAAAACGGCGACAACAGCTAGAAGTAAGCGTGTCACCTGGGGTTCGATCGTCGCCTGCACTAACGGATTTCTCGGTGATGTCCATTACGGTTCTAGCTTTTGGAAAAGCGGCGCCTTGAGAACTTGAAGCACTCACGGAAGCGCCGGTCGCCACGAAAGCACGTTTCAACGCGGCGCCGTGGCAAAGCGCGGGCGAAGGCACCCAAGGCGCCGCAAGACTCGCTGGTATTTGCAGGAAGTGATCAGGATAGTGGCGAAGAAATGAAGCGGCGGATGAGCCGCAGCAAGACCAACAGCGAGCTCTCTGACGCTGAGAACGACGGCACACAAGGAAATATCGTGGTGGGACACCAGCGGCAAGAGGCGTTCGGCTCGCCGAAGTCGCCAAGTTCCGTCGCCCCCGCGTCGCGGAACCTGCTATTTGGTGGTGTAGAAGTCGTTCCAAGTCTCATCGCCCCGGAGAAGGAGCAGCCTGATGCAGCCAACCCTCACATTCAGAAGCTGCTCGACCTTCGACGAAAGGCTCAAGAGCTGTCTCAACGACTCAGTGGCATTCGTGGTGCCCAGAAGATACCAGAGACGCAACCAAGTGAGGCAAAAGTGCTCTCCATTGAGCCTGACAAGTCGCGTGATCATGTTGTCGGCTCGAGAAACCACTTAATCGATCAATCGCTTCAAATCCCGGAGCGCGAAGACGATGGTCGCAGTCAAGACAGCGACGCTCAAAGCCCGGATGCCAAGCTCGGTCTTCTTGGACACGACAGCGGAGTCGACGGGAGGAGTGATGAAGCTGAAGACAGTGAGGAGGATCGCTCCGATGAAGAAGCGGTCAGCGACGGTGTTGAGCAAGATGACGATACTGACGAAGATGCGAAGCAAGAAAGCGAAGAGGAAGAGTCTGCGAACGACGAAAGTTCCGTGAGTTCAGAAACACGGCTGCAGGACCAAGGCACCGCGAGTGCTACATCCAGATACGACATGTCCTCAGCACTCGCGGACATGTCGGACGGGATTGACGTTGATGTAAGATCGATCGGCGTCTACAATATCGCAGTTGTCTGGCCGTTAGCCGACGATCATCCTGCAACCGATGAATCGGGACAGCGCTTTACGGAGATTACATCAAGCAGCTCGTCAGCATCAAGCTCCCAGCCCGATGAGAGTGGAAGCGAATATGGCGGAGAGTATGGACAAATGCGTGGAGACGGAGTCGACGATAGTGCCAGCAACAGAGACAGTGAGAGTGACAAGGAGATAGAGATGGTGGCCACATCACCCAAGAGAGCCGAGCGCACAAGAAGTACCTCGAAAGAATGGTCTGCGGGGAAAATGGCGGAGCTCCTGTACTCAATCGACTCCATGTCCAAGTTCTCTACCAGTGAACAGCCGCGGAATGACCGCGTTGGCTTCGCGATGACTTCGTGGCGGCTGGGTATGGGTTCCGCGCCGAGCGACGCCTTCAACCAGCTCGTGCGAGCAGAGGACGATTCGCTCAGCGTCATTCAGCGCACAGCACTCAAGCTGTACGAGCGTCAGGAGGAGCTTGAGCGGCTGCGGCGCGAGAATGAACAGCAGCATCAGCAAGAGCACGATACTCTCGACAGTCCGAGCGAGTCGTTCGAGAGAGCCCACGAAGATGATTCACCTGCTCGGCAATTTGCTCGCCTTGACGAGATTATGCAAGAAGTTGACCGTGAGAGATCTCTGGCGGACGAGATGCGGGAGATCATTGATGACGAGCTTAACGAAGGCGGGGATGTCGACAGCGAGGAGGCATCGTTTGACCACGGCGAGAGGATTCCCCATGCACGAGGTCACACCACTGCGTCTTCAGAGTTCTGGAACCAGTTGATCTGTCAGTCGGCAAACGAAGAAAACCAGTACGATGAAGTGGAGCAAGAAGCACAGCTACCACGTGTGCTTTCAGCTCGGGCTACTTGTCATGTTGAGATAGATACGTCCGAGTTGGAGGCGCAGCGCATGAAGCAGCAACTACTAGCCGACTTTGGACGAGAAGACGACGACGACGACGTTGATGTCCTCGGTGATCCTGATCATAGGGCAAGAAGTGGCCGAAAGAGGGTTCACTCACCGCGTTCACTGGCGAAGCGGCTGTTAGCGGAGGTGGAGTATCACGAGGCGATTAACGACGCGCATCTCAAGTTGACCGCGATGGAGCAAGCACAGCTGCTGGAGGAGGCCCAGGCGGAGACCATCAACATCGCGACCGCATTCAAGGAAGAGATGGAGCAGAATGCGGTGAATCACCAGCTCGCGCTAGACCACGTGACGCTGGCGAAGCGGTTCGACGACGATCTCCACGATGTCGTCCAGCAGCTGCATAGCATTGACGAGGTGGAAGAGCAGGAGCACATTGCGCGACAGATTGCCGCAGGGATGCAGTTGAAGCAGGCTCAGATGCGTGAATGCAGCGTGCAAACTGAGGACCCGCGGGTTGCCGACGTCGGGACAAGTGCGCCGCTGCACGTTGACGCGGGAACATCGCCAATCGTACCGAGTGTTAGCGCCGCCGTGCAGTATGAGTTCTCGGGTTCTCTTGCATCAGCAGGCTCGCCAGATGCTAAGCTGCAGGGATCGATCGTGGAAGATGAAGGTGATGCATACGAAGTCACCTTTGCCAAGCCACCGGCAGCTGACGATAACGAGGCCATAGACTATGATGATGAAGGCTTCGAGCAGGAAAGTGGTCTTCACTCGCGTAGCTACGGAGTCCAAGGTGGAGGTGTTGTGGAAGAGGAAGAGATCCACAGCGAGGAGGAGTCTGCTACACCTGCTACATCTGCAGCAGTTCATGAGAGCGAAGCCGAGAGCGTGGTCGAAAGCGCCACATCTCTCACGGGAAGCGACATTGTGGCGAGCGTCAGCGGAGAGATCGAGAAAGTGAGCGATGATGACCACGTTGTCGTTGATTCTGTCACCCACAGCGAGGCTGGTGGCCACGTCGAATCGGCCACCGTGGACTACGAGGACGATTTTAACGCTTCTTCTCCCACAGCAATCGCTCGCAGTGCTGCAAGCAACGAGGTCGACGATGATTTCGAGGCAGAAAGCGAGTATGGAGATGAAGCTGCCGAATGCCGTGACGACCAATCTGTGGATGAAGTGGACGAAGAAGATGGAGGTGAAGACGAGGTTGAAGATGAATCGGCAGTGCGACGCAATAGCGTTGGAGACTCTGGCAAGGATGCGAGCGTCGAGGATGACTTCGAGGACGAGTTTGCGCAAAGTGTCGACAATGAGGTGAACGACGAAGAAGAGTTGCAGGAATATGACGCAGTCGAGGACGATCAAATCGTCGAAGATCGTTCTCCACAGGACACTCACGCAGTCACGAAGGAGGAGCTGGCTCATGAACTCCCGAACCCACTCGGTAGAAACATGATGGCCCCGCTACCAGCCTCGATAGAGGCGAATGTGCAACCCTCTGGCTTCTATGCTGGGGGATTTGGCTATCCTCAGCAGTTTGCGACACCACCACCCTCGCTATACAGCTTGCCAGTAGCTGACGCGGGACAGTCTGACGAAGTTACCCAAGCGTACATGGCGGAATTGGAGCGCCGGAAGCAATCGGAGACGGCAATGCTTTGCATCCGGCTGCAAGCAGCTGAAGCTCACTTCTCCCACCAAGCAAAACGGATTGACTTTTCGCTTGCTGATACCAAGACGGATCCTGCCGCAAAAGCGGAGCTGGTGGCACGCAAACAACGACTCACGATCGCTTTTATGGGTGAGAAGGCGAACATTGACAGCCTCAAGGCGGCAGCTACCGCGCGCTACTTCCAGGACATGCTTTCTTTTCAATCGCTGTATGCGAACGATTTACCTAGCGCTGCTATCGCTGACGGTACAAGTCTCAGTCTGCTCAATTCCCCATACATTGCAGCCCCGACAGCGCAGATGTACGCACCAAATGTGGCTCCCCAGGCGCAATCCCTCGCAGCGAAGACCACCTCGGTTGGCGCAGAGAGCGAATGTTACGAGGACGAGTTCGCGTCGGTAACTCAGGACGAGGTCGGTAATATCCGAGGCTCTATAGCCGAAAGCGTCGAGAAGAGCGTCGTGGAGGAAGAAAATGCGTACGAAAGCGAGGAGCACCTCTGTGACATTAGTGTCGAGTCGGAAGTGGAACAAGTTTCACAGGAACAGGAGGTCGAGAACGCTGACAGACTGCAGTCGGAAGCAGACACCGAATCGGACTTTGAGGAAGAAACTCGAGACAAGAGCATGGAGGAGGAGAACAGTAGGCACTCCGTGGAAGAAGGCGAGGTGGAGTCTGATGAGTATGCTCAGTCGGAGTTTGAAGATGAGACCCCAGACACGCCCGAGGAGCACGCCGCTGCGGAGGAGATGGCACCTCAGGACGAAATCGACGAGTTTGATGAAGAAACGGAGATCGCTGAAAGTGGTGAAGTCGCGAGCAAGGTTGGTGACTCCGAGGATGAAATTGAGACGTCAGAGATCCACGAAGATGATGGAGAGCATCTTGACAGCGAAGGTCAAGCTGAAACCCACAGCACAAAGACTGACGATATCGAAGATGGCGGTGGCTACGACGACGATTTTGCGTCCGTCAGTGAAAGTATGCAGCGTCAGGGATCCAGTCACGTACGTTGCGAGGATGCAGCAGTCGAGGAAGAGGCACAGCATGACTCAGGAGGGGCTGATGTGGTTGACGAAGTTGAGTCGATTCCATCAGTTGCTTCTTCGGAGCAGGATCACGAGATTTCATCGGCTCGAAGTGAAGACGAGATCAACGAAATCCCCGGCGGGGTCGTCCGAGAGTCCAATGCGCCAGCCAGTGCGGGTGCGTACTCTGAAGACGAGTTCGAAGAGTCTGAGCACTCAGAAGCCAGTCAACCAAATTCAAAGCCGGCACTCAACGTTGCAGAGTCGGTTGTTATCTCCACGTCGGACGACTCGTCGACAACGAAGCTGCTTGTGGCAGAAGTGGATGCCGTTCAGAATAAGGTTGCTGCAGACGGTGATATTACTCATGCCGCGGATGCTCAATCTGACAAACTGATGCGGAAGAAAGCCAAGGTGATTGAGCTGCTTGAGGCAAAGAAGCGTTTGTTACAACAGCAAACTCGAGCTTTCCGTCTGGAGGAGGAGAAGCGAATGGTGAATGAAGCGGCGCATCTCGCTCTGGGCCTCGACATTTCCCAGGAGCTTCGCGAGGCGAAGGCAACAATCGTAAATGAGCTGCAAAGCGAGTTCGATGCACTGAAGGCGAGCTTCCCGAAGCTGGAAAGGTTTACCACGCCATTGAATACCGACAAGCATGTCACTGCCGCTATTGGTGACGAACCAGGTTCATACAGCGTGGCAGACGTCGAGCAGCTGGTCGTCGTTCACGCTGGTGACGTGTCGCATGATAACTCCAACATCAATGACTACGATGTCCAATCATTTGAAGCTGCGAGCGAAAGCGGGGCCGCGAACAGGAGCATTGGGAAAGAAGGTGAAGACCTGGTGGATGACGCGTCAATCGCTGATGATACTTCGGACAGAGTGCAAGCCTCTGTCGCATCGGAAAAGTACAGTGAGTTCGGCGAGGTCGAGTCTTCAGCGGAGGGGGATATTCGTGACGATGTCAGTGGTGCAGGTGTCGACTCGGTTCAGTCTGAAGTGACGGAGGAGCAATTTGAGAGCCACGGTGAAGGGGACGGGGCTGTACCAAGCGACGGAGGCATCAAAAGTGAGGACGATGGATATGAAAACGACTACGAGAACGAATCCTTTGCGGATGTCCAATCGGCTGCTTCAGTCGTGGATGACGACGACATTGTCGGGCAAAGGAGGCAGTCCGAGTTGGCTGCGCTGGAGGCTGATACCGGTGATGTAGCGGCGAGGTCTACGCCCGCCGTGCAGTCGGATGCAGCTAGCGAGTACACTGAGGACGACTTTGAGCAGGCATCCGAGTCCGAAGCTGCTCAGAGTGTTCATGGCGATGGATTTGAAGATGGGAACGAAGAGGAAGCGTCTGTCCCGTCAAACACAACACCAGCTGATCATCAAGGCGCTGAGGCAACAATCAAGGGTGACGCACAGTCCTCAGTTAGCGATCATGAACTATCTGCAGCACTGGCAACCGTCGAGTCAAAGCTAGCTGTGGAGGGAGAAGGTGTCCCGCACCATAGTGAGGGGATTCCTTACATCGAGAAGTCATCCGAGCTCGCACTTGATCGTGCTGATGAATCAACTCGGGAAGTCATGGTCAATGTTCTGACTCCCGCCTTGGAGTCGCGACCAGACGGACACTCAACGTCGGTATCTTCCGAGGAAGAGGCGCTCACGAAGAGCATTGAGGAGCGTATGGCGCGGCTGGACAAGCTCAGGACGCTCATTCTTGAGCGGCAGAACGACATCCGCCAGGTGCACAAGCAACTGCGCATCGAAAAGCGTAAGGAGGTGCTGACATCGGAGGAGAAAACGCTTTGGGCCGAAGTGGAAGGACTGGAGCACGAGTTGCAGTGCGATGTGGCCTCGCTGGAGCTTATTCGGCAACGGAATCGCCTCGAGCTCAGTCAGCTCGAGGCTCGACAGCAACGGATATCGACAAACCCTCTGGGGTTCGAGCGCGATTTGCTCGCTGGGTTTGACTACATAGAAGGTGTGGACCCGTGCATCACGACGGTAGGCCTCCGACGAGATGCTGACGTCCAAACGCCTTCGGTCGCTGAAGTGGAGTGCCAGACTGTTGCGACGCCACCTTTTCAGGAGAAGCTGTTGATCCCGGCGTATATGAGTGATCTCCTGGTTGGCTATGACTACGTCGAGCACGCACAAGAGGTTGTGGGAACTGCCGTGGTGACAGAGGATCCAAATGATGATGGCGCAATCGCGGAGCCTATAGCGGATCTCAGCATTGCCACCGAAGAATTCCCAGTGCGTGATCAAAAGGCTATCAAACACTCGACTGAGGAGTACGACACTTTGGAGGAGCAGGACCATTCGGTTGGTTTGCTTCTTGGGTACGCGTACGTCGAGGCTGTCGAACCTTTGTGCGTTGTAGAAGCGGATCTTCTTGCAGGGTTTGACTACACTGAGGATGTTGAGATGGTGACGCAAACACAAGGGACTCGTGCATCGGATGGTGCTCTAGTCGATCATCACTTGATTGGGGACATTGCTGCTGGTGAGAACGAACAAGGCTCAATTGATGTAGATGAGTTGAGTGTCCCAGCCAGTGATGGCCATCGACAATGCGCCGACCAAGAGAGAAGCCCCACAGCAACAGCATCTGTGGACATCCCAGAACGTAACGCGCTTTTTGACACCACTGATGCTGGAGAGCAGTCTGACAGCGGAGAAGGTGAAGAAGAGGCTATCACTGATGAGATCTATGAAAAAAACGCATCGCATTCGCCGCTCTCAACACAACGATGCCTGGAAGTCATTGATCGGGTCCACGGAACCGATTCGGCTGAGACATTCGCTGTCGATGTCGGAGAAGGAGCGGCACGCGAAGTCTCTGGTGAGCCAGACACCACAGAAACTGCTGTGACGGCAGTCGACACGATTTCGTCGTTGATCCTGACTGACTTGCTGCAAGACATGGGCAGTGGTACGAGCTGCTTGTTGCGATCAAAGGTGCTATCGATAGGCTCACGACATATCATGTTGCTTTGTTTGTGTATGACCAGATGCGATACTCGAGCTCAAAGCCTGGAGAAAAGCAAAACCTCGAGCCCAGGCTTCAGCGAGCAAAGTCATGTCATTGGACCTCACCCAAACCGAGTCGGCCGAGCGTTGTGCTACTGCTCTCGATTATGACGAGGTCAATCGTGACTATCTACGCAACGAATTGGACGCGGTGAGTCTCCAAGTGAGCGGCACGGCTGTGAACATGCCAGGTACGACAAAGCAGAGCGGAGACGCCTCGGACTTGGCAGAAAAGACCGATGCTGCTACAGAATCGATCTTCTCTGCACTCTTCGAAGACGCTCTGCTGTCTCAACTTCGAGTTGGGGCTGGGCGACGGACTTCGCGACAGCAATTCGAGCCGATGCCATTGATAGAGCCAAAGGAACTAGAAGCTACGGCCTCCTCATTCTCAACTCCAAGTTCAAGCGGGGCACGGCTATCGCATCAGACCCGGCAACAAATTGAAAACAACAATACGGGGGTGAAGGCGGCGTCCCGGCAGCGCTTCATCGACCAGACGCTGTCCACGCTCCAAGTCGTCGACAACTGCGTACGGAGGAGCGAACCGCAGCGCCAGCATTGACCACACATCTCTAACGCATGAACTCTTGTCCTATGCCTGTACAGATCCGCCTCGGGGGCTTCAGCTCTCTAGAATGTGCTGAGCTCACGCCCGACTCGGCTCGGCTCCTCTACGATGCAGTCGCGGAGATCAGCCAGGTCGCGCTCGACGCACACTACACCGCTGACTTGCCTATTTGGTCCACAATCAGTTCAACTTCGAGCAGGAGCGATGACGAACTGCTGCGGGATCTTCGCCATGCGGTTCGACGCGAGTTGGAGACTGCTCAATCCACTCAGACCGAGCTGCGTGAGGCTGTCGACCGTCGGTTGAAGGCCATTGCAGATGCAGACGATCAGTTGGACGACGACGACGTGGCCCTGTTGCGGCAGTTCTCGGCTCGCGCGCTGTCCGCGTCTAGTCTGGTCGCGACTGCGGCGCCAACTTGGATCGCACGACCGCCGGTGACACTGGCAACGAGCTCTGCCAGCGGCTCGGCGTTCACCCCGCGCACTCCGACGCCCACGTCGCGGGGCAAGATCCGCGCGCGCAGGTCGCTCTTAACGCTCGCGCGAAGCCGGCAGTCCGCTGAGCTGCAGCGCCGCATCACCTCCGCTGTCTTCGACGAGCTGCTCGAGGATGCGACGGGAGTGGTGGCGGTCAGGCCGCTTGGCCAACTGAAGTAATGCCGTGCATCACTGAATACTCGCACTGGGATAGCAGTCTCCTGTGAAGGAGGTTGGAGGACACCACGACAGGCAGGACACCACGACAGGCAGGACACCACGACAGGCAGGACACCACTCGGTTAGCGGTGGCGACATTGACCTGGAGCACCGCATGTTCCCCCAATCGCGTCAAGGCGACCAAGATGAACAGAGGTGCCAGTAGACGAGGAGAAGGAAGAGGCTCACCTCGGCGGCGACGGGGTATCTATATGATAGTTAGTGACAAGATTGCAGCAGGGAAAGCGTGCGGATTAGCGACTTTACCAGCTCCAACCGCGGCTCGATTGGTAGGATAATGATGACTCGCTGTTGATGGCCGTGCGTTCGTGTCTCCCGCAGGGCTGCTGCTGCTGCACCGTCAATTCCACACGAGTAACGATGCTGCGGCGTGAGCACCTTCGACTGGATGCTGGGCTTCAAATGCCGGCACACACTCTATCACGTGTTTGGATGAGTTACGGTTAGGATGAGTGTGGACGCTTGCGTCACAGGCTGGCGAAACTTGGTGCTTATCGGTTGCTCGTTGCGCGCTGGTTTGTTGTGGCGGTCAATGTTTGGATGAGTTGCTGGTTGGATGAGTTGTTGGTTGGATGAGTGTGGTCACATGCGTCGTTTCAGTCGCTGATATCCGCCGCACTTTGTCGATCGCCGGGCTCTCGTCAGTCAGCACCTCGCACGCTGTCGACGACCTCGGCTGCACGAACGCAAGCGAAGATGGCCAAGTCCACGTTCATGACGGTCGTGGGCGTGCTGACAGTCGTCTCGCAGGTTTGTATGCGACTCAGCCCCGTGCCAGAGCTTTACCGCGTCCACAAGCAAAAGAGCACGGGCGTCATGGCGCTCATGCCGCTGGTCTCGATGCTTCTGTCGAACCACACCTGGTGCGTTCTATCATTTGCACTCTGGTCGCAGCGTCTACTCAACGCAGTCGTGCTTGGGACGAAACAACAGGGGGCTGTATGGCTACGCGGTCGACAACATCTTCCCGCTGCTGTCCGTGTGCATCTTTGGCGAGATCACGACCTCTGCGCTGATCATCATCTACGCAAAGTACTGCAACGACCGCGTCTACATGATGAAGACTCTCGCAACGGGTTTGGTGCCGGCCACTCTCGTGACCATCTACTTCTTCCTCGTCGAGAGCGGTGCGGTCCGCCAGTCGAACGACCAGTTCATCGCCACCTTGGGTTACTTGTCGGACGCGACGACCTTCGTGCTGTTCCTGTCGCCGTTCGAGAAGATCAAGCTCGTCGTCGCGACCAAGTTGTCCGCCGCCATCCCCGTGCTCCTGTGCGTCGTCATCTGCGTCAACAGCTCCCTGTGGATCGTCAACGGCATCGCCGACAAGGATCTGTTCATCCTCGTGCCCAACGCCGTGGGCGTCGTCCTCAGCCTGATCCAGATCGCGCTCTACTTCGTCTACCGCCCCGGTCGATCGATCAACGACGCTGGAGACGGCAAAGTACAAGTCCTCGTGGATGGAGGACTGCTGGTTGCCGCCAAGACGTCCGTGTCGTCGCCAACGAGCCCCGCATTTGAGCCGATGGCATCACCATCATGAAGATGCCTCGCATTCCAACTGTGTCACATAAAAGAAGTACTGCCCGTACTCTGTGAATTAATTAATCGATGGCTTCACACCTTCAATTTCATATATTTATGATTTGGTTTATTATAAATGATGAACTCGACCCTGTCATCATCGATGCTCGGTGATTGGCGGAAACTGGACAGCATTATTAGCGAATGAAAATTTACGGACCATTATGTAGCCAATCATATCGCTTGAAAAATATAGGGAAAACGTATGACAAAAAATCATACGTTTTTCCCTATTTTTTCCGGGTGTAGGATTGGCTGATAATACTTTTTGACGGAGGTTTGTATGTGGCGTCGAGCCAATCACCGCGCTGGAAGGAAATAGGGAAGAAAGTATGAACTTTTACCATCCTTGTTTCCCTATTTCATATCATTCTGCTATTGGCTGAAAACCGTACTTGCTTTTTGGCTTTCGTCCAATGAGCGCGCTTCAACGCCCGAGTGGTCTCGCGCGCTTCTCACGCGTCGCCCATACAAACTGCAAGTCGTTCCGCCTCTGCCTGTGATAAGGTCCGGCGCGAGATGGACACATTCGTTGTGGAGACCACCAGGCAGCTCCAAACGGCCTTCACGCGCGCCGCCCCGCTCCCCCGATCCCTCCCGTCCCTTCCAGACCGACAGGCGGACGCCATGAGCGGAGCGCAGCCGCAGGCGCAGGCGCAGGCGCAGCCGCTGCCGGTGGTGGCCGAGCTGCTGGCGTGGATGCGCGCGCACGGCGCGGACGTGGGCCGGCTGGAGATCCGCTACCTGGGCAAGGACGAGGGCCACGGCGTGTTCGCGGCGCAGGCGCTGCAGGCGGGCGACGCGACGGTGCGCGTGCCCTTCGCGCTGACCATGTCGGTCGAGTCGGCGGCGCAGTCCGACCTGGCGGCTGTGCTCGGCGCGTACCGCGAGCTGCCGCCCGACGAGGTGCTGGCGCTGCACCTCATGCACGAGCGCGGCAAGGGCGCCGGGTCCTTCTTCGCGCCCTTCATCCGCTCGCTGCCGCGCGCGTTCGACCTTCCCGTCTTCTGGTCGGACGAGCAGCTGCAGGAGCTCGCGGGCACCAACGTGCTGCTGCTCACGCAGATGATGAAGCGCCAGCTCGCGCAGGACTTCGCCGGCATCCACACGGCGCTCATGGACGAGTTCCCGGCCGTCTTCGCGCCCCGGCAGGGACCCAACGCGTCCTACGCGCGCCCGACACTGCAGGACTACGAGTGGGCCATGGGCGTCATCTGGAGCCGCGCCTTCGGCGTCACGCGCGGCCGGGAGTACCTCCATGTGCTCTGCCCTGCCATGGACATGTTCAACCACGACGTGCGGTTGCGCAACCCGCTCGACGACTTCGTGCGCTTCGACGAGGACGCGCAGACGCTCGAGCACCGCGTGTGCACGGACGGCGGCGCCGCGGTGTCTCCCGGCGCGCCGCTGCTCATCAGCTACGGCCAGTACTCGAACGCCAAGCTGCTCTACTCGTACGGCTTCGCCGTGCCCGGGAACCCGCGGCAGGCGCTCGACCTGTGGATGAAGATCCCGCCCAGCGACCCGTACGCCAAGCTCAAGCAGACGCTGCTCGACTCGAGCGAGCTCACGCGCGAGCAGACGTACGACTTCCACGGCACGCTCTTCCCGGACGACGTCGACGAGCGGCTGCTCGCCACGCTGCGCGTCATCCTCATGGACGAGCAAGACATCCGTCACTACAAGAACGTACGTGCTGCTGTGTCTCCTTGTGCCTGCAAACAAATGGAGCTTGCCCTCATCGATCGCGCCTTGCGCGCTTGGAACAGGCGTTCGAGCAGTCCGTCGTGAGCGTGCGCAACGAGCTGGCTGTGTACGAAAACCTCCAGCTCACGTGCGAGCGCAAGCTCTCCAACTACCCCACCACGTGGGTTGCCGCTTTGGTTCCGCTGTCTCCTCCTCGCACCGTCGCGCTCACCCATGCCGTGCTGCGCTTTCAACGCCAACAGGATCGAGGACGACCGCGTGATCCTCAAGAGCGCGCAGCTTCAGCGCGACGCGCGCCTGTCGTTCGCAGTGCAGGTCCGCCTCGAGGACAAGCTCGTGCTCTCGGGCGTCATCGCGACTCTCGACGCCTGGAAGCGCTCGCTCGCCGCCGACCCGACCACGTACCCTCCGCTCTCGACGCGTCAGGCCAAGCGCGAAGTAAAGCCAGCGGTGGCTGCGGTGTGATTCACGTGTGGCTGCTTCTTTTGGTCAATATGAAATGTTGTTCGCAGATGAGCTAGGCGAGTCGCTTGCTGCAGGAATGGTGGGTGGCACAGCTGCTGTACATTATAATGATTGGAGGCTGCGCGGTGGTGGACTACAACGAAGACAGACGACAATGCAAGCCGCGGAGGCTTCACCTTGGAGGAGAGAGGCCTCACTGGATCTAATTGGCGATCTTCTTCTCGAGCAGTTGGCGCAGCACGCTGGGCGTGAACATGCCAATCCTTGCCTCCAACTCGTCGTCGCTCAGATACTTGGCGCCGCCGATGTGGCCGCGGCACGACGGCGCGCCGCAGAGGCAGTCAAACTTCTCGTCCATGTCCCACTCGCTCGTGGTGTAGTCGAAGGACAGGTGCTCGGCCTCGTGGATGTCGCGCAGCGCCACAAAGGAGACCTCCGGCCGGCCCTCGGACATGACGAGCTTGGTGTTGGGTGCGCAGCTGTGGTTCACGAACTCGAGTCCGCCGTGGAACTCGAGGTGCTGCTCCGGGCTCACCTGGATGGTGAACCGCGTCGGCTTGTCGAACTGATGGGGGGATCGATCAGACACGTGCGTCAGTCATTGGGGGATCAATGTAGCGAGAGACGACACCGATAGAGACGTACGAAGACGCCGGGGGCGGTGCCCACGACGCTGCCCTTCTGGAGGTCCCGTGCCGCCACGGCCGACCGCCAGTACTCGTTCCTGTTGATGCAAACCATCCGTCAGCCCACTGCATCACCGCTACAAGGCTTACTCGCAGCGTGCACTCACACTTGTTCAATGACGAAGCGGCCCTGCGCGTTCTCGGGCACGAAGCGCGTCGGCGCGGCGTTGTCGACCGTGCTCTTCTGGCCATTGACCGCGGGAGCTGCCACGCTGGCCAGGTGGCGGCGCGCGGAGCTGGAGGCGAAGGCCGACGGGGAGGACAGCACGCGACGGCTGAGCATGTTGGCAGTGCGAATACCGGGAAGGAGGGTGGTTGCAGCTTCAAGTGTGCGTGCGACGGCGCAAATCGGAGAGTGTCTGCGGCGGAGAACGAGCCAAGCGCTTGGGGCAGCGGCGAGCGTGCGTGGGTCTGGGCTGCGGCCAGAGCTCCGAGCGGCGCTGGGCGGATGTTCACGCGACGCGGGAAAGGAGAGGAGTCAGGAGCAGGAGGAGCGGAGCGGCCGGTCGGTGCGAGCGGCTTCGAGGACGAGCGGATACGCAAGTTGACTTGGATAAAGTATGGGAAAGGTTTTGACAAGTCTCCATTGCCGTGACGTTTGCGTTTTGGTTGCATACGTTGACCAAGTGGGAGGGTGGGAAGGGTTGCGGCAAAGAAACTTCAGCTTGTTAAGTGGCGTCAGGACATGTCGACCTATCAATTAGTGCCAGTATCAGTACTTTAGACTCGTATTAAAAAAATCATCCAGCAAATAATTGGAAACTATACTGAATTTTGATGATCAAGTGCAATGAAACGGATTCTCTTCATTTCCGAGCCAGATAAGGCTTCGACGAAGAGATTCGCCCGTGCACTCGCAACCGCACACATGGCGTTGGTGAGGGCACCGCGGCGAGAGGCCACGAAGGTGCTTGTCGGTCGACGCGATGCTCAAGAGACGCTCAAGAGGAGCGACAATGAGCTGACTGTGACGCGCGCTCGACCGTGATTGGGCTGTTGATGAAACGGACAACAGGGAAATCCTCAGAAACGAGTGTAGCAGGCGATCTTTTTTGCCGACGAGCGTATCCATCCAAGTTGGTTTCGATTTTTCAAGCTGGTCGACGAAGCATACAGTGCCCAAGAGGCTTCGTTGCGAGCGCCACGCGTGAACTTTCGAGAGTTTTCGACGATGCGGACCATTCTTGCTTGGGCCTTCGCTAAGTCGACAGCACCTGCACTGAACTTGAACTTGTGCAGCTGCAACGTGACGACTCGTACAGTACAAGTAAACATTATGTGTCGGCAAATTGCAAAAGAGGATGCAAAATGTGCGCTTTGAGGCGACGTCCTTCTGAAAGCGATGTTGATTTGCTAGCTTTTGCTTTCATGGCCAACCGCGTTTTGAGAATATGTGCGAAATCTCCAAAAAGGGCTTGAAGATTTTTCTAGTGGATCTCAGACCGCTCGGGTTTCCGCCGCACAATCCGCTGAAACCACTGACGAGCCTCGGATTCCTCATTGTCGCGCAACCGTGTGAACATTGCGTTTTTCTGGCAATGCCTTCAATGATGGAGTCATTGCGCTTTTGTCGACAGTCCAGTCTGCCACTCCTGCTGGTTGGAGCTGCGTGAAATGCCCGCCTCCGCATGCTGGAGTGCATATTACCGAGGGTGGTGATTGCGGCGTGGAAAGTGCGTCCATCAACAGGTTGCACCGCGTGGCTGGTATCTTGGATTGCCCAGTAAGCCAGCAAGTTGCAGCAACGCGGTCATCTCCCGCATCCCCTCCCGCGGACCGCAAACATGAGGAGTCGGCGTCACACCACCGACCCAGGCGGCAAATGCGCGATTATCAAGACAGAGAGAATGAATCCTTTCAACTATCATGTCCTATTTAATATTATTCCAGATGCATTCCTTCATACTTCAGTACCATTTATAAAGTATAGAAACATCGACGGTACGATTTGGATCGATCGATCGATCGATCACCTTGGGACGAGAAAATGGAGGGGCCGATGGTGGCAGCGGCGCTGTCGACGCGGTCGCTGGAGGAGCTCAAGAAGGAGCCGTGGCGACTGCAGATCCAGGCGGAGAATACGGCCGAGCAGCTGCGCAACCTCGTGCTCAAGAACTACCACGTCTTCATCCAGAGCAACCAGTGCGCCAGCATCGTCAAGGACGACGTCAGTCGGAGGGCATTTCGCCTCGCCTTGCCTCTCGTCGTGCGCGCTCCTGCCGGTGGACTGACGCCCGTGTGCGCTGTGTGCTGACAGCTGACAGATCTCAAGGACAAGACCGCACGCGTGGCGGCCGCCATCCCAGAGCTGCAGCACTTCTGCGCGCAGTTCCAGCGCCAGGTCGCAGACGTGGTGGCCAAACACGGCGACATCCAGTTCGTCTTCGACCACTACATCCAGGTGTGGACGGCCCTTCCCAGCGCTCCAACCCGCGCGGCAAGGCACTTCCCAAGATACTGACGCTGGGTGCTGCCGGTCCGTGCCTAGTTGACCGAGCTGCTGGAGATCCCGCAGCTGCTGGAGGCGTGCATCCACAACGAGCTCTTCGACTCGGCGCTGGACGTGATCCAGTTCGCGAACGACACCTTCCAGGCCGACAGCAGCCCCGCCACGGCCGCGGGCGGGCCAGTCGCGCCGAATGTCATCATTGACTGCCTTGTACGTCCTTTAACCGACATGGGGGTGGACGCCTTGCGGTGGCTCACGGCAGGTCGGTCGCCCATCGACAGGTGCGCGAGGTGGCCGAGATGGCCAAGGTGATGCGCGAGAAGCTGCTGCAGAAGCTGCGCGACGACCTACAGCTCGCGCTCTGCGTGCGGATCGTGAGCTATCTGCGGCGCCTGGACGCCTTGTCGGGTGCGACCTCGTCGGTGAGCCCGGCCGAGTACGAGAAGCAGCTCAAGGAGGAGTTCCTGAGCTGCCGCAACGTCTGGCTTTCCTCCTTGACGCGCGGCATCTCCACGTCGGACCCGTACCAATACGTGCGCACCGCTTCGAGATCTCGGCTTGTGATGCCAGCACCTCGCCCTAATGTGATGGTTGCGCTGCCGTTCAGGTGGTCCAAGTGATTGACGTCAAGCGCACGAGCTGGTTCGATATGATCACGCAGTACTCAGCCATCTTCGGCAGCGAAAACGTGCACGGCAAGGTGGACCCTCCGCTCTGTCGGTGGGCAACCACCACGGTCGCCAACTTCATCCAGATCCTGATGAAGTATGTGGGAGACTCGTGCTCGTGGCTGGTTCCTCCCTCGCTCTTGGTATGTGACCTTCGCTAAACCCTCGGCTGTGACGACCAGGCAACTGCCCAAGATCGAGGATTTCAGCTCCATCGCGACCATCTTGGAGCAGAGCTTGTTCTTCGGCAGCTCGCTCGGACGCGTGGGCGTCGACTTCCGCGCTGTGCTCGTCGTCTACTTCGAGAACCACGTGGTGGATCTGATGACGGAGCATTGGCGCGGCGCCTGCCGCGACTTCCAGGAGAACCTCTTGGCCCATTCGCTCAAGAACGGCGGCAGCAGCAGCTTTGTGCCAGCGTCCAGCAGGACGCCAATTGTCATCGCATCATATCGCAGCGGCGGCAGCGCGTCACCGTTCACCGCCTCGCTGGGGTCCCAGTCATCGGTCGGGGAAGTGGACTACGCGCCGCCGCGATGCCTCATGTCGTTCCCGCTGCTCGCCGAGTTCACGAACGCCATGCTGACGTCTCTGAACGAGCTGCGGCTGTGCACGATCGCCTCGCTGCGGCACCAGCTGAGCAAAAAGTTCCAGAGCGCGATCTGCACCATGCTGCTAGCCATCGCGGACTTTGTCGACGAGAACGAGCTCGATCTGCACCCTCCCGCGGCCAACGAAGCCGCGGGCAGCAGCGAAGACCCGAGCAGCGGGGTTGGAACGGGGAAGCAGCTCAAGGCCCAGGCGCTCGCGAGCTCTGTGCGGGACATGAACCAGGTGATCCTGTCCGAGCTGGTGCCGTACCTGATCAAGTGCTTCCAGCGTCTCTTCCCGGTGCCGTCCGCGTCCTCGGCCGTGCTGCAGCTCAGCTACTTTGAGGAGATCATGCACGAGGGCGGACTCGTGCCAACCAAGTCGGAGCGTGAGGGTCTGGAGCAGGAGACACCGCCATCGGCGGTGTCTGCCGGTGGCGAGTGAGTGCATGGGATGGTTGACAAGTGAACGGCACGGATGCTGCTCCACTGTTGGTTGTTGATAATGGACGAGGGCGTGAAGCGACCTCTCTCTTCTACCCATGGTTCTGTAGACTGAACGATGAAAGCGCACGCACTGCATCGGGTGCTACGACTCGTGCGGGAAGGAGAGCACGAGCCCGTCGTAGGGCATCTGGATGTTGAGCCCCTTGTCGCGGCCCATCTGCTGCACGAGCTCGCTGTGCACGGGGTAGTCGTAGTCGTGGCTCATGCCGGTGAGGAGCGTGAGCCGCGGACGGATGGTCTCGATCTCGCTGATCACGTCCACCAGGTTCATGTGCGTGCTGTGGAACTTGTCGATGTACAGCGCGTCCATGACGAGCACGTCGATGTCGCCCTTGCTCTTGTCGTTCAGGTACGCGCGCGTCTCGTCCGTGAAGTCGCTCACGTCCGAGATGTAGATGAAGCGCGCGCCGAACTCGTGGCCGAACTCGAAGCCGAAGGACGTGTAGCCTGCGCCGTGGATGACGGGGATCGGCCGCATCTCGATGCCCGCGGCCACGAAGGGACGCCATGGGGCGAACTCCTCCAGCCGCACCTGTGCGATCCACCGGAACGGCTTGGCGGGCGACGCGGGCGACTCTGGAGGCGGCGTGTGCGCGCTAGAAGCGCCGTTCATGCCGTCGATGGGCGGGGGAAGCGACAAGGGCGGCATGCCCGGCGGCGCCAGGGGCTTCAGCCGCGGACTGGCCACGAGCGCTTCCTCCTCCGCGAGCAGCGGTCGTCCGGCGCGAGGGACACCGGGGCTGGCCGGCAGCGGCGGCGGCTTCTTCTCGATCAGGTAGCGGAACTTGTCGCGCACCTGCGCGGCCGTGTACGGGCTGCAGTGCACGCGCAGCGGCTCGTTGGCGTTGGCGACCTTGCGCGCCTCGCCCGTGACGGGGTCCACGCCCTCCTCGAAGGCCTGCACCTCGCGCAGGTCGTCCATGCCGAGGCAGGCGTCTGCGTGGCAGTGCGTGAGCACCACAGCGTGCACCGTGGCCACGCCGAGCGGTGGGAAGAGCCGCAGCGCCGTCTCGCGGAACGTCTTGCCGCAGTCCACGAGCACGTTGCGGCCGCGCGCGAGGTCGCGCACGAGCAGGCTCGGGTTCAGCCGCCGGTTCCTGGACGCTGGGTCCAGCTGCGCGCCGCGACACACGGCGCAGTCCGCGCGCGTGAGCAGGCAGCGCACGGACGGCACGGACGACGACGGCCCGCAGCCGAGCACCACGACCTCCATGACGGCGGCTTCTCCGGGCTCTGGAGGATTGGATCTGATACCGTGCTGCGTGAGACTTGAGCCAAGAGACGGATCAGAGGCGAAAGAGAAACGCTCGGGCACGTGTCTGAGTCTGATGCGGATGGCTGAGGAAAGATCGATCGTGTTGAAGGACAGCGTCAGGTCGGATGGCGGTCGAATGTCGGACGGCGTGGCTTCTGCTCGTGGTGGCGGCATATCCGATCCACATGGAGATCGACAACGCCGAGAGCTTTGGCATGCACGTGTTGTTCGCGAGTTCGGTGGGTCGAATCGGGCAGCACGGGTGGCTGGGAGGCATCCGGCCATGCAAGTGCGGGCTTGGCGTGGTTGAAGTGTTATGTACCAGTGCACGTCCGCACTGTAGGTGGTCGCGCTCTTTCACTGCCGTCGACATGTATAACGCATCATCAAGCCGCGACTGTCGACCATCGGTGGCATGTCGGCGCAAGCAGCCAGCCATTCAGCCTGTCTGGGCTGTCTCGAGGCCGCTGTTCAACGACGAGCAGCCGACATGGACCGCCTTTTACCAGCGCTCCCGCTGTCCGAACCGCACGGTTCTACGTCGCAGCAGGAGCGCGGACGCTTGATCCGAGCCGCTTGGTGACAGTATGCTGGTGCAAGTGCGTGGGCTGCTGCTGTATGTTCCAGCAGCTTTGCTCCACTCGCGCCATACGAACGCATCGCGAGCGTTCTCACCGTTCACGTGGCGCTCACTCGCCGGATGCAACCACCTGCTGAAACCCCGACGCGGTCGCTACCGATCGCAGGAGGAGGTTCTTCTCCCGGTCAATCCGCCCGCCAGGCATGCGCTCGTTCTCCTGGCGTCGCGGATGCCACGTGGACGCGTTGAACCGAAGCGGGGCGTAGTGTGGCGACCCGATAAAGTACGACTAGCCATGTGCGGTGGAGGGTGGGTAAGCAACCCCCGCCCGCCGCGTTCTGGACACGACCGACGCATTCCGACGATCGGGCTGCATGTCTGACTGAGAAGAACCTTGGGCAGTGTTGAGCGCCTGCCGCGTTCTTGTGGCGGCGAAGCGCATTCGTTGCCCATGAGGCTCATGCGCGTCGCCTCCACTTGGCTACCTTTTCCACGTTTTGCCTTGTGTCCACTATGGTGGGCTGAGCCCCTATTTGACGCGCCGTCCAAACGTCAACGCGTGGCACTTGACCACTTGTTGTTTGTATGTCCATACTTCACCGAAGTGTTCCCGCCTCGTTCTAGAAACCTCGCTCGCTTGTCGTCCGCGTCCTCCACGTCAGCACGTGGCAGGGGGCGCAGTATAAAACCTTCCACGGTACACCCATTGCACTCGAAGATTGTATGCGCTCTTCTATTCAGGGCCCCGATCTTTCCTCCTGTGCCTCCCTCCACACTTCCAACGAGAGGATCTCGGCCAGCAAGCACGTTGCAAGTTGCCATTCTCGAATTCGCCGAGTCGTGGGGAGGCAACGCAGTGCTGTCCTCGACGCCGTAAAGGAAAGGACCAAGCGCGATGAATCTGACCAAGATCCTGGTGGCGGCCGCCCTCGGGCTGGCCGGCATGGCGTACGCCGAGGACGCCAAGGGCCCGCGCGGCCCCGTGATCGGCATCGACCTCGGCACGACCTACTCGTGCGTGGGCGTGTACAAGGACCAGAAGGTGGAGATCATCGCCAACGACCAGGGTAACCGCATCACGCCGTCGTACGTGGCCTGGGACTCGAACGACGAGCGCCTGATCGGCGACGGCGCCAAGAACCAGGCGACCATCAACCCGGAGAAGACGTTGTTCGATGTCAAGCGTCTCATCGGCCGCAAGTACAGCGACAAGTCGGTGCAGGCCGACAAGAAGCTGCTGCCGTACCACATCGTGGACCGCGACGGCAAGCCGTTCATCGAGGTGACGGTCAAGGGCGAGAAGAAGCAGTTCTCGCCCGAGGAGGTGTCGGCCATGGTGCTGACCAAGATGAAGCAGATCGCCGAGGGCTACATCGGCCGCGAGGTGTTTGACGCCGTCGTGACGGTGCCCGCCTACTTCAACGACGCCCAGCGTCAGGCGACCAAGGATGCCGGTACCATTGCCGGTCTGACCGTGCAGCGTATCATCAACGAGCCGACGGCCGCCGCCATTGCCTACGGCATTGACAAGAAGACGCAGGGCGAGAAGAACGTGCTGGTCTTCGACCTGGGCGGTGGTACCTTCGATGTGACGCTCCTCGCGATCGACGGCGGTGTGTTCGAGGTGCTCGCGACCAACGGTGACACGCACCTTGGCGGTGAGGACTTTGACCAGCGCATCATGCAGTACTTCATCAAGAAGTGGAAGAAGGACAAGACGATCGACATTGGCACGGACAAGCGCGCGCTCCAGAAGCTGCGTCGTGAGGCGGAGCGTGTCAAGCGCGCTCTGTCGACGCAGGCCCAGGCTCGTCTTGAGATTGAGTCGCTGCTGGACGGCGAGGACTTCACCGAGTCGCTCAGCCGCGCTCGTTTCGAGAAGCTGAACGAGGACCTGTTCAAGAAGACGCTCGGCCCGGTCGAGAAGGTGATGAAGGACGCTGGCCTGAAGAAGTCGGAGGTGGACGAGATTGTGCTTGTTGGCGGCTCGACGCGTATCCCCAAGGTGCAGCAGCTGATCAAGGACTACTTCAACGGCAAGGAGCCGTCGCGCGGCGTGAACCCCGACGAGGCTGTTGCGTACGGCGCGGCTGTGCAGGGTGGCATTCTGAGCGGCGAGCAGGACGACCTGACCAAGGACGTGCTGCTCATCGACGTGGCTCCTCTCTCGCAGGGTATTGAGACGGTTGGCGGTGTCATGACGAAGCTCATCAACCGCAACACGGTCATCCCGACGAAGAAGTCGCAGACGTTCTCGACGTACCAGGACAACCAGCCTGCGGTGCTCATCCAGGTGTTTGAGGGCGAGCGTGCCATGACCAAGGACAACCGCCTTCTCGGCAAGTTCGAGCTGACGGGCCTGCCGCCTGCTCCGCGTGGCGTGCCGCAGATCGAGGTGACGTTCGAGATTGACGCGAGCGGCATCCTGCAGGTGTCTGCCGAGGACAAGGGCACGGGCAAGGCCGAGTCGATCACGATCACGGCCGACAAGGGCCGTCTGTCGCAGGAGGAGATCGACCGCATGGTGCAGGAGGCTGCCGAGTTCGCCGACGAGGACAAGCGCGTGAAGGAGCGCATCGACGGCCGCAACGCGCTCGAGGGCTACCTGTACAGTCTCAAGAACAACGTGGAGGACAAGCTGGCGGACAAGCTGGACGAGGACGACAAGGACACGGTGCTGACGGCCGTGCAGGACGCCATGGACTGGCTGGAGGACAACCAGGAGGCGGACAAGGACGACTTCGAGGCCAAGCAGAAGGAGGTCGAGAAGGTCGTGAACCCGGTGATGGCCAAGGTGTACCAGGGCGGCGCCGGTGCCTCGGACGAGTACGAGTACGACGACGAGGAGGACGACGACCACGACGAGCTGTAAGCGCGCAGCCGGTTCGCGTGGCGCATAGGAAGCCCTTTCACCCTTGACGTGCACTGGTAGACGCGAGGCACGAGTGCTTTTCATAACCTAAACGTGCAGTACTGAGATCTTTACGCCTGTCACTGTGTGTGTCGGCCGTGTCGGCATCAGACTCTCCCCGCGCTAGAACGTGGCCAATGACTCGAGTGTGTGTCGTGTGGATGGACCAGTCTGCTCGCCGGCGGCATGGGCCACACACCCAGCAGCACCATCGAGTTGCAGTTGCCTTGCCGCCGCCAACTCCGTGAGCCTGACAGGGTCAGGTCCATGGCTGGCGTGTTTGCTGCGCTGGCAGCGAGTCGTGTGGTGCGGGCTCAAGTAAGACCGTCGGCTGGCCGCCCGCGTTCCGCCCGCGTTCCACCAGACCACATGGGACCACAGACAGACACTCGGCGCGAATAAGATGTGCGTGGCGACCCGGTCGGATAAGATGAGTCCACGCGGCTGTCACGTATTCGCAGACAGCGCCTTGGCGTGCTGCTCGTCGAGCCTGAACGCCCGCTTTCGGGGGCTGGCGACGCATGCGGCGGCCGCCAAGCGCGCAGTCATCGGTGTAACCCACGCGACGGCCAGTGCCCCTCCCATGCTGCGGGTACGGTGCGCACGGTACTGCCCGCCTGGCGACCTGCACTGACTGACTGGTGTTGTGGGAGTGAACGCCCGTCGCCAGATGCGCGTTGCACAGATGATGGCATGACCAGTCGTGTGGTCGCGCCAGCGAGCGAAACACGCCACGAGGGAGGCGGCCCAAGCGGTGCGGCTCTCGATAGATCGATGGATCGCATCCAGCAGGCTGGCTGAAGCGTTCGCGGGGCGTCCTGACAATTCACTCGCCCGGCGGCCAAAGGGCGTGGAGGAGGGCCAAGCACGCGCGCAGCACCAAGGGACATGGCCCCATGGCCAAGTCGGTCCGTCCAGAGAATTGCGGGGCTGACAGCCCTCACCGGCCGCGACATATCGACTGGCCCCCAAGATTCGGAGCCCGTCAGGCGACTCGGAGCGCCACATGGCAGTTGCTGGCGGACTGGCGACCGCCAGCAACTTCAACATCTGTCGACCAGCGCAATCCCTCTCTGATTGGCCCAAACACGGACATTAATCGCATTACTATTGGACAAATACTGACGTGTTGCTGGCAAACCCATCCCATTGGCTGAAATACGACATCAGGGGGTGCCAGATTCAGCAACAAGCCCGCCGCCATTTCCCCACACTTCGCAATAGAAAGACAGGCGGCAGTGGTGATGATGGCGGCGCTTCCATCCTCGCTCCATGGACCGCCTGCCCGCCGTCCTCCCTGCCCGCGCGTGCCGCTTCCGCCGCCGCCATGCGCCGCGCCGTCCAGCCGCGGTACGGTACCGAGTTGATCTCCTGCTGCTCGAGCTTCTTCTGATTCGACTTCCTTCCTTTCTTCCACGCCGGCACGCCTGTCGCCTGTCGGTCGGTCCAGCGCGAAGCAAAACCCACAGTGGCGGCGGAGCGGAGCATGCGCGACTGTCTGGCGTAGGAAAGAAGCGGCGCGTGCTGAGCCGCTCCGCTTCTGCCTCGGGCTCTGGCGCCAGCGCGCAGGGACGGAAGCAAGCGCATCGCGACCGCTCGTCGGCTCCTTCTCTTCCTCCTCCTCCTCCCGGCTGGTGCCGCTCGCCTCCCGGTCGCTCGCATGGCCCCGACGGTTGGTGGCCGGACGAGAGGATCCGCGGCTCGTGTCGCTGTCATTCCCGAATCTCCCTCGGCCTGCCGCCATGAGCGAGTTCTTCGTCGTGACGGAGCCCCGGCCGCGGCGATCGGCACGGACCAGAGCGGCGCGGGACGCCGTGGACGCCGCGCCGCCGTCGCCGCTGGCCGCGTCCTCGGCCTCCTGCTCGCAGTCGCAGTCGTCCGACTCGCACTCGCCGTCGCTGCTGCAGGGCCGCGGCGTGTCGGTCGTGCACGAGGTCACAGACCGCGAGCTGTTCGCCACGGCCATCTCGGTCGTGCCCAACCTCCAGACGCTGCTCACCCGCCGTGCCGCCGCGTCCAGACGCCGCAGTAGCAGCAGCAGCAGCGCTCACCGCGGCGCCGCCGGCAGTGCCAGTGCTGTGGCGGCAAGCGGCAAGAACAATCTGCACTGGGTCGTCAAGAAGAAGCGTCACGGACTGGAGATCAAGGAGTTCGACCGCGGCGCGCTCACCAACAATGGGTTGTCCTCCGCGACTCGCAGCAGCAACGCGAGCTCGGCGAGCCAGACGCCACGGCGACCCACCGCGTCGACTCCTCGAACGCTCCGCACGCCGCGGTGGTGCCAGTTCACTCGCGCCGCAGGAGCGGACTCCGAGCAGCTGCCACCCGTCACCCCGAGCTTCGCGTCGACGCGAGGATCCATCACCAACGAGTCGCCAGCACATCGCTACCCACAGCCGCAGCCGCAGCAGTGCTGGCCGCACTGTGACGAGCGCGTGGCGTTCGCCGCGTCAGCGCATGTGGAGCTCGGGTGCCGGCTGTCGGAGGCGCTGGAGCTGCTCTTCAGCACAGACGCGCTGCAGTTCGACGCGACCATGAGCTCGCTCTTCGGTCACGCCAAGTACAAGCGCGGCGACTTGCTGCTCGCGCACGCGCTACCCCACGGCCTCGGCGTCACGCCGAGTGACCTGGACGAGCTCGTCGGGCACCCCCACACCAGCAGCACTAGTAGCTACAGCAACAGCATCGACGAACACAAGCCTGGGAGCGCGTTCGACTGGCTCGAGCGCGACGACAGCCTCGTTGAGGCAACGCAGCCCGGATGGGTCGCGCTCCAGTCCGTCACGCTACGGCCGCGGCTGAATGTGGCGCAGCCTGCGGCGGCGCTGCGCAAGCACAAGCTCAACTTCGCAGCGTACTCGCAGCTGCGGCCAGCGCGCGACGAAGCCGTGTACGTCATGCGGACGCTGCCAAGGGGGCTACAGTTGCGCGTCAACGCCACCTCGGAGTTCACGGAGACCAATGGCGGAGACGCCGCGACGAGCGGAGAAGCGTTCGCGGACGAGATCTCGATCGGGTACCACCTCGCGGGCTCGTACTCGGACATGAGCGGCCACCAGACGCGCATCACGATGTGCGCGTACGTCTGCACGCCTGAAGTGGACGCTGCTGGCAGCCAAGCCGGAGGGTTTGAGTTCGACGACAGCTCGGAGCTCGGCACGTCGCGTGTCCCGCACTCGCATCACTCGCTTCTCGCGCGCCATCAACACAACCGACAGCTGCGCCGCCGATTCGAGTGCTCAGCCAGCTCCAAGTACGTCGTGTCACTGCTGGCCGCGGCCACCAACGACCTCGACAAGCTGCTGCGTCGGCGGCGGCTCGGCAGCCAAGCGTTCATCCTCACGCCGCTGGACAAGAGCGTGTTCCAGCAGCACGAGTGCCACGTGTGCGCGCGGCGCTTTGGACTGCTTCGCGCGGAGCTCTTCTGCCAGCTCTGTGGTCACCTCGTGTGCCGCGACTGCTCGCGCAAGTTCGAGGTGGAGCCTGTTGCCCGTCGCGTGCGCCGCAACCGCGTCTGCTTCGCCTGCGTCGCTCACGTGGACGCGAACGGCGTCGTCAAGGGCGAGAGCGAAGACGCTGGCGAGTATTGGACTCGGCCGCGTCATCGCGTTCGTCGAGACCATCGCCGAGGAGGAAGACGGGTGGACGGAGATGCAGAGGAGGTGCCGGCGTTCTTCTCGACGCGTGGAGGACGCAGTGTGACTGGCGCATCCATGTGGAACGTCTTCAAATCCCAAGACAAGGACGCTGGTGCGCGTGGATACGCGGAGAGCGACACCACTGGTCCGCGACGCATGCGCCGAGCGTTTAGCATGGACTGCACTGATGCAAGTCGTCATGGCGAGGTCAACGACGTGGACGACCTCGTCGATATCGCAGACGGCGTTCCTTGCGACCTTGATGCTGCGGGCGATGTGGCGCGCGGTCGGGCTCGCAGCGGCAGCGGTGGCAGCATGACGACCTTCAACGGTACCGAGCTCCACAACTCGTCCTCGCCGCCGGTGACTCCTGGACGACAGCTGGCGGACGCGCTCTTCTCGGGCAACCCGCTGAGCCGTGCACGCGCTTTGGAGGTGGTCCGTCGCGTCGTCCAGCAAGTCACCCAGCACTCGGATGAGGCATCGTTCGACTGCAGTGAAGAGGCTGGCAGTGAGACGTACGAGTTTGAAGCTCAAGAGCAAGCGGAGGCTGCATGCTCGTCAGCAGCCGACCGCGCAATGCTGAGCAAGTACTTGGAGGCTCGCCGTCGACTGACGAGCATCGCGAACTGGAAGACGGGGACGGAGGGCAGTGCAGCCGACGGAAGCTGCAGCTCCACGCCCACGCCGTTTTCTGCCGAGTCCAAGGTCAGCAAGGAAGCTTCAGGCACCGAGGACGTGTACAAATCACCGATGAGGGTCGCGACGGCCACCGAACAGCCCAAGAAGAAGGCCAAGAAGAAGATCGACCTGCTCAGTCGGCCGTGGGAGTTCCGTCTGAATACGGCTCGCCTGCCAGCGCGCAGCCAGACGCACATTTCGTCTGCCACGGAGACGGAGGACGACGACGACGAGGTGGAAGACGCGTCCTTCACGTCATCAGTGCCCCCGAAAACGCCGTCCGCATCGCTGGACGGTGTGTGTGAGGTGGCTGCTGCGAGACTTCACTGTCCGATGGCGTACGTTGTCTCTCTCGGGCACCACGCGCCTGCCAAAGTTGGTGTTGTCGGCGCCTTCGAAGCCTCGAGCGTCCGTCACGCGCTGTCGGATCGAACGGCAGCGCTGTGCTCGGTGGCGTCTTCCGCCTTGGCATCAGCTTCCGAGCCCGTCGTCGTGCCGTATCCGCTTGCCGACCCGGCGTTCCGGCAGCTAGGAGAAGATGCGAACATGCACTTCTTCGCCGGGTTCCCCATCCGAGCGGCGCAAAACGATGGAGGGAAGGAGTGGGGCGGCGCACCGGTGGCGTGGCTGTGCACAGCCGACACGGAGCCGCGCGACTGCGTGACGCTGGAGGACTACGCGGCCATGCAGGCGCTCGCCAATCTCGTCGCCGATCTGCTCGAGCAGCAGCAAGGCGTGGAGGCGTGAGGCGTCAAGCTCATGACGCTGGAGGAGAGCAAGGTGTTCATATGGCGAGGGCTGGAGGCCGCGTTTTGATGTCCATGTGCTGTGTGCAAGTGCCGTGCGAGGAGTGCCGTTATAAATACATTCGCCGACTTTAGCCGCTGAGTGTCATCGCGTCAGGGCTGCCACCGCAGCAAGCACACCGCCCTCACCCATCGTCCGCTCACCACGTGAACCCCCACCGTCCAGCATGGACGACGGCCAGAAGCAGCAGGTGAGGTAGCGGCAGGAGACATCTCCATGTCGATGCGTTGGAGCTTACCACCGTGCGCGTGCTGCGGCTGCAACAGCTCCGCGAGGACCTCGAGTTCGCCATCTTGCGGGCGGAGCGGCTGGCGGCGCTGGACGCGCTGGACTCGCCGCCATCCCCGCGGCATCCGCTCGAGATGAAGGCGCTCGCGGACGTGTTCGCGGTCTTCGGCTACGCGCCGGACGACCTGATCGATAAGCACGACCAGTGCGCCATCTTCCGCCGCGTGCGCGCCGAGCTTGAGGACGCGCTGCGGACGCTGGCGGCCAACCCCAAGAAGTACGACAAGGCGGTGGTGCTGCGCGACCGGCTGCGGCGCATGAAGACAGAGTTTGTCGACATGCAGCGCAGCTACGAGGCGCGCAGGCAGCAGCAGGAGCGCGAGCGTTTGGCCAAGGGCGGCGCGCTGTGCGCCATCAAGAGCGACGCGCACTGCGAGGCCCGCGTGGACCAGACGGAGCGCGAGATCGCTGACAAGCGCGCGGATCTGGACAAGACGCACGCGGTGCAGCGCGCGCAGCTCGAGGAGTTCCTCGAGCGGCTGCAGGAGCCGCCAGCCAAGCTATCCAAGCTGCTGCTGCAGCTCAAGAGCACCGAGAAGAGTCTGTCCAAGCTCCGGCTGTTCGAGGACGCGCGCACCGTCTTCCTGCGCGCGGACGCGCTCGAGAAGGACGAGCGCGCGCGCAGCGCCTGCAGCTTTGAGCAGTTCAAGCAGCAGAAGCGGGAGCAGTTGCGCGCGCAGCAGGCGGGCGAGCGCGCCGAGATGGACGAGAAGCTGGCCGAGCGCCGCTACATCACGCGGCGCCGCAACGACGCCCACCGCAGCACGTACGTCTTGGTGCTTAGTGGACATAATGGGTGCGTGGCTAACGTTGAGTTGGTGCAACGGGGACCAGCGAGGCTCAGCGCATGGCCAACCTCGGACTCGATCTGCGGCACGCGCACGCGCTCGACATGCACGCCAAGCGCGTCTTCTCGACGGACCCGGCGGGCGCGGGCGTGCGGCGCTCGCACGGCGCGACGGCCAGCACATTCCGCGGCCAGCAGCTGCTGAGCTCGGTGCAGGGCCGGCGGCTCGAGGTCGCGAGTCTGTGCGCCATCCACGATCGAGAGCGCGGCGCGCTGCCCGACGGATCGGTGCGTCTCCTGCACTTTGGGCTGCCGTCACGAGCACATTCCACGGTGCCGGCAACGGCGCGGAGAGAGGCTGATATTGGATGGCGCTGACGGAGCTCGTTGGGGTGCTGTGGTGCCTGCTTCCAGGTCGTTTACAAGGGCTGAAGACGAATGGGTCCACCACCAGCGCACTTCAACTTGGGTTACGCCTGACAAGTTGGGTTACAAAGATGAATCAATCATTCAAACTTGTAACAGATATAGAAAAGCCATACGGGTACGTTACGTGTGCTGGTTTCGTGCTGCCGCCATTCGGAACCGGAGCGCGTCCTTCGTAACCGTAACCTCGCCAACTTTGGTTGGCTGGCATGGAGCTGGCAGTCGGGGCGGTCTTCGCGTCCGAGGCATGGCATTCCGCATCTCGCCGGCTCCTCTCCAGTTGCTTCCAGTTGGTACCTGTTGCAGTCACCTCCTGTGTGGGCTTCTCGCTGATGACCAACAACCATGCTAATACGGACGCGCGCGGGTGGACTCGTCCGCCCGCACCCTGTCGAAGCAAATTGTTTTCAAACGCACTGAGAGAACCCGCCCCCTCTTCCTATGCACATGCATGCATTTGTCCATCTCGCTGCGCGCGCGGCGCTCCCATCTGGAGCGTCACGCGCGCAGCCGCAGGCTCGCTCGGTGTCGGCGCCGCCAACGTACCCCGTGGGCGATCGGTGCCGCTCGCGCAGCTCCCTCGTGTGCTGCGCGGCCTGCTAGAAGGAATCCGAAGGTGTTTGAGGTTGCTCGTGCCTGCCCGTGGGCTTGTGACCATAGAGCCTTCGTACAGACCATCAATGCATGATGCATGACCCTGTCGTCGATGCGCAGTCCTTGGACGCACGCTTGGACCGTTAGGAGACCGGAAATAGCCACGGCCTTGGCAGCGGAGTGGGGCTCGCCACAAGAGCGATGGCGCCGTCCCTGCGCCGGCGCAAGCGGCCGAGCCCCAAGGAGGTGCGCGCCGCTCTCGTGCGGGAGCTGCAGCTGCAGCAGCATGCCGCTCGTCGTGTCCACGAGCACGAGCTGGTCGAGGTAGTAGCGTTGCATCAGTCGCCCTCGCTCCATGAGCCCACGCGCTGACGCGGTGGTCGCTCGTGCCGCCAGCTCATGACGCAGATCAACGCGCTGCTGCGCAAGGAGCGCAAGGTGCTGCCCGCCTACGAGCGCGTACGTCGCTCGCTGTGTGTCCTGCTTCCCCTGCGTCCATGCGGATGATTCCCTTGAGCCTAACGCCGCCGTGAGGGCCAGCGGTTCCGCGGAGAGGACCCGCGCAGCGCCTTCTACTTCCGCAT
Source organism: Phytopythium litorale (assembly GCA_023338075.1). Taxonomy (NCBI): domain Eukaryota; phylum Oomycota; class Peronosporomycetes; order Pythiales; family Pythiaceae; genus Phytopythium; species Phytopythium litorale. The sequence continues at coordinate 49,373 of JAADYB010000033.1, forward strand.
GCTGCGGCGCGTGGGGCTGCCCGAGGTGCACGCGCGCTTCGCGCCGTGGTTCCTCAAGGCGCACAAGCTGCGGCTCGGCCGCTGGAGCGCCGCGCTCTTCTCGCGGCTCGAGGCCGCCTTCTTCGCGCAGCCCGAGCGCTTGTCGACGCTCGAGCAGCGCATGCGCGCGCACCAGCTCGAGTACGCGGCCGTCATGGGCGATGAGGCCACTGCGGACGCCAAGGCGGAGGCCAAGGCGGCGCTGGAGCCGCGCGAGAAGAACCAGCGACTGCTGCGACGCGCCTTCCGCGACTGCTCCTTCCGCCCGGCGGAGGCCACGGCGGAGGACGAGCTGGACAAGCTGGCGCTGATCCCGGCGGTCGATCTGGGCGGCGCCGCGCCGCCAGGGCTGGCGCCGCCCGTGCGCGGCACGCTCGAGTCGCTCGGCAAGCACGTCTTCCTCTCGTACGCGGGCAAGTGGAAGCGCGGCGAGATGGCCGGTGCGATGGGCGTGTACGCGTTCGCGGACGGCGGCAAGTACCGCGGCGAGTGGCAGGCGAGCGCGGCGAGCGGCGCCGGCACGGTCGTCTACCCGAACGGTGTCACGTACACGGGGGCGTTCTCGGGCGGCAAGTTCCACGGCTTCGGGGTCATGGAGGTGTCGGCGGGCGGCGGGTCCCGGTACGAGGGCGAGTTCCAGCGCGGGCTGCGCTGCGGCCGCGGCAAGCTAACGCTGCTGTCCACTGGCGCGACGTACGAGGGCGAGTTCTACCGGGACAAGCGGCACGGCAAGGGCACCGAGACGAGCGGGCTCGGCTACTCGTTCACAGGCGAGTGGCGGGAGAACCGCATCGGCGGCAAGGGCGTGCTGGTCTTCCCGGACGGCAAGACGCGCGTGCACCGGACGAACTGGCCGCCACTGGTGCTCGGAGAGGCGGTCCGGCTCGTCAAGCGCGAGGTGGCCATGGCCAAGGACGCCGAGGAGCAGTGGTGCCGCTCGCTGCTGCGCGTGAGGGACGACCTGCGCGCGCTGGACCTGCAGACGGCCTTCCGGGACGCCGAGGACGCGCGGCTCGCGATGGAGGACGAGGAGCGGATGGCCAGGCTCAAGCAGGCCCGAAAGGACAAGCGCGAGGCGCAGGCGGCGGCCAAGCGCGCGTTCCTCGAGCGCGCGCAGCAGGAAGCCGAGGCGGGCGGAGGCAGCAGCGAGGACGACGGAAGCGAGGACGAGGAGGACAAGGAGGACGACGCGGACGAGGAGGACGAGGAGGAGGGTGGGAGCGAAGGCGACGACAGGGAGGACGACAAGGCAGGCAGCGACTGAGCTCAGAGACCGATGCATGACCGCGGTGTTGCTTGCGTGGCTAGCTTCATATGTGCTGGTTTGTCGTGGTTTGCTGGAGGATCGCCGCGTGGTCGAGCACTTGGCTGACGGCGGGCCGAGGTGACAGGCCAGCTACGCCGAGGGCTTGTCGCCGGCGCCGCCGAGCTTCTCGAGCTCCTCGTCGATCTCGTGCAGGTCCTTGAGCTCCAGGTCGGCCGCGCTCGGGCGGGCGGCGGCAGCCAGCGGGTTGAGCGGGAAGCCTGCGGCGAGCGTCGACGTGACGGCGGCGGGGACGCTGCCCAGGGCCGAGATGGGGTTCGGCACGCTCGCCAGCGGCGAGTTGGCCACGACCTGCGCACCGAGCGGCCCGGCGAGCGACGTGACGGCCGAGAAGATGGACTGCAGGCCGATACTGGCCATGCCCGCCACGTCGTTCAGCTGCTCGGCATCCGTGCAAGACGGTTAGCACGCTGGAGACAGCAGCCCAGAGTCCAGGTAACGATAAGCGCACGTACGTTGCGCGGCAGCTCGCCGAGCGCGATGGTCTCGTCGACGCGGCGGTCGAGGAAGGCCCACGTGTCCTGGAAGCCGACCGAGTGGTCCGAGAGCAGGAAAAGCTCCGTGCTCGCGTACACGGCGGTCAGCACGGCGCGCTTGGTGTACCAGGACGCGTCGCTCGACTTGTCGCCGGCGAAGTACCAGATCTCGTCCGCGAGCGTCGCGAGCTTCTTCATCGTCGTCGGCGCGTTCTGCGGCAGCGCGCCGAGCGCCATGGCCTGCGGCCACGTGGCCAACACGGGCGCCAGCAGCTCGAGGCGCGCGCGCACGCCGAACTTGACGCGCTCCGTCGCCGACATGGCCTGCAGCAGGTCCGTGCTGTCCGCCAGCTTGGCGCGCAGCTGGGCGTGGCAGTCGTCCATGAAGTAGTCGACCAGCTCGATGGCCCCGCGCGGGAACATGCCGTGCGCCACCGACGGGTACCCCACGTCACGCGCGCCGGCAGCCAGCGCCTCGATCGTCCAGCTAGGAGGAAGCAGCACACGGCGAGGGTCAGGCCATGACATGGCGGGTTACACTGCCGCTCCGGCTCGTACCCGTGCTCGGCGACGCGCTGGACGGCGTTTTGCAGGATCAGCGTCTCCGGGTCGGTGGCCGCCTCGGCACGTGCCTGCTGTGCGTCCTCGCCGGCTGCGCGTTCGGACGTTTGCGCTGAAGAAGAGAAGGCGCGACGAGCGATGGCGGAGCGAGGCGCCGGGAGGGAGGAGAGCGCCGCGGCGCCCGCGCTGCTGGACGCGGGGACAGACGCCGCGAGGGCGGACAGAGGCGCCGCGCGCGTCAAGGAAGCGGCGGCCCGGCGGCACGCGCGCAGGGCGACCGTCGCGCGGGGCATGGCGGCAGGAGGAAGAGGGCGAGCACCGACCGGGCGGAGCTGCTGGCGCTGGAGTGCGGATCGATGTTGTGGGGTGGTTGATTGACGACATTGACGCTCAATTTAGTGACAAGACATAGAAGATGGGGGAAGCGGGTGACCGTGTGGATTCTGTAAAGTTCGAGATGTTGGAGGAAAGGGTTACGCCGTGAGCTACGTTTCAAACCTCACCACGATGGGGAGCAGTAACCCGTACCCCAAAAGAAGGGGACCAAGTGCAGTGATGGCTTGAGTGGCTCCATCGAACCATCACTCTTGACTCGGAAGTGGAAGATGCTCCAAATCTCTCCACATCGCGGGTGGAAGATCACAACGTACCCCTTCCAGTTCGCTGAATGGGTTACATCAACCCATTCGGCGAACTGGAAGAAGCACCGGAGAAGCTTCGTCGGCCGAATCCTGATCAGGGGAAACTTCTCCAGTTGTGGAACTCTCGCACTGACCAACAACGACGGAACGCCGTGTAAAACGTGGAGAAGAGTCGCCAACGATGCTCGCAACCGGAGGAGACTCCGAGCTGATATATGGCTCGCCAAACTGTCCCATTGACGCCGGTCCTTTCTGGCCGGAGCGCGCGCGCGCGCGCTGCCCATGGAAGGACGCGTCCGCTCGCTGCTCGACCGGCAAACCTTCGCGGCCGTGGATGTTCACGGCACCGCTGCCCGCGCAGATCTGCGTCTCCGCCGGCGCTTCTTCATCTCCTTCAAGTTAAAAAAATATAGCTGGCGCGTGGCTTTTGCTGAGCAAGGGGATTTTCTCCTCTCGTGTTTTTTTATGTTTTCATTTAAAAAAATAGCACACCTGAGGTGGACTTTCAGTTGTTGGTGACACTTGAAGTTTGCTGCCGCCTTGTTGTTCTCCCACTCCTCGCACCGAGTTCGTGTGTGCGTCCCACTGTCGCAATTGCGATTTGGACGCCTGCACAAGTCCAAAAAATAAAACAAATGGGTGTAAAAATAAACAGCTGAGTGGGACACCTTGATCGAAAACGACCTTCCTTCAACGTTCGTGCCAAATCATTTCATCTTTCGTTTCTGTGCATCTTGGTGGGTCCATGACACCCGAAAATCCGAAGGCGCGCGATGCGATCCAAGCAGCACCAATGGCATCTGTCGTGCTCGGATTTTAAACGGAGATTGCATTCGAGCACGTCGACAGCCGCACGTGCTCGCACATCCATCCGCTCACGCACGACAGCAAAATCCAAACCTCGATATTCGGTGGGAGTTTAACAGCAGAGTCCCACGTGCGGGACGGATGCACCAGCTGCGCGGAATGGAGAGCAGCGCGCATGAAAGGGCGTCCGCGGAGTGCGCACAGGACCGGCGCGGCACGCCTCCGACATTTCTTTGCGGATTCGAGCGGACGCCGCGGACGAGTTTCCGTGGACGCTCCGATCGGGGCTGGCCGTTCAGCGTGTTTTTGAAGTGGTGGTGGGGTGGTTTCGGTCAAGTGCAAGTGCATGTTGCAGTTGCTCCATGGCACTGCAGAATTGAACTGCCGTTTCGCGGACGCGTCCCAGGCATACTCCGCGCCAGTGAACGAGCGTTTCTGACGCCAGGGCCTGTCACGGTTGAGGTTGTGAGGTTGAAGTTTCCGGTTGACAAAACGCTCCGCTAATGCGGCGTGTCGAAATGCCAATCGGCCAAAAATACACCAGAATGCGTCGACACCTCCGGATCACGGCGGTGACTCTATTCATCCAGCCATCCAGCCATCCAGCCATCCAGCCATCCGTCAATTGCAGTCCTGGCGCCACGTTGGGCCGGGGCGGAGATCCATGCGAATTTTCACGGCGCGGCGGACCAGATCGCCCGCGACGTATCGCGTGGCCGCCGCCCACACATTGCCGGTGCAGGCGCTCGCCCTGTTTGCCGCGCGAATATCAGCGAGTGGCGCGCTGCAGCGCTGCATTGGCCAGGCGCACGCGGCGACTCGCTTGTGGCCCAACTGCGGCTCAGGGCCAATATTTCGCAGCCCGCGCGGCGTCCTTGTGGGCGGGCGGCGGGTCGGCGAGGGCCAGTCGCCTTCCCGCGCGTCTGACTGAACCAGGAAGCCGCCGGCGTCCAGTCGCCTGCGGATTCAATCTTTTCGCATGAATCCCCCGCCAAAGACGCCGCATCGTCGTGATAACTTACATGGCAGGCGTTCGCCCACGCGCCATACATTTCAGCGTCCGGATCCTCGGCGGCGGTGGCGGCGGCGGGTTCCAGTCCATTGCGGCGGCGACAACCAGACGCCGCGCGGGTGGCGTAGCGCGCTGCTGACGCTGGGGCGTGTGACTTGTCTGGGGATTTGTAAGGGGCGTCAAGCGACGTCCGCCAGCTGGGGCCGAGCCGGCGCTGGAGCCAGGCACGTAATGCGCCGGCTGCCCGCCCACCACGAGGCGCGGCGACCCTTTTGTCAACAATATGGTCTGCATATATTATACCGTTTGAAGTGCGTATTCAGTTGTCGATGGGTGTTTTCAAACGGCACAACGCCATGCGTGCACCTCGCATACCACATATCATCTATCATTTCGTGCGTTCAAGACGGTCCTAAACCGCATCCGGCCCGCCCTGTCGCCGACAAGAGCAGGAGGGCACGGGCTCGTCTCTTTCCGCGTGCGTCCGATACTAAAAAGAACCGGTCCCTTCCCCTTCCGCCCCTGTCGCTCCTTCACCCACCCGCGCTTGGTCGTTTGTCCGGCCGCGACTTGCGTTCAGTATGCGGACTGGGACAGCGCACCAACTGATCAGTCGGTTGCGTGCGGACGACCCTAGCCCGACCAACCTGTCAAAACCCTCGAAAGAAAAGCACACGCACACTTATTACTGTACAAGCAGCGCCGCGGTCGGCCCACTGGGGGGCACGAAGACTCCGGCCCCGGCCATTCGGCAACTTCACCCCCTGCCACCAAGCAAGTGTATTTTGGGCGGCGGCGCCGGGCAAGACTGCGCGGCCGACACCTCCCGCCCGCCCGCCCGACGACCCACCACCGCGGCGACGCCTTCCGAGCGCGCGCTGCTTATTCCCAGACCGGCCCTGTGCGCGAGAGCGCTCCCGGCTGCATCCACGTCCCTCCGCGAGCGCACCCATCCGCCGCGCGACCATCCGCTCCTCGAGCTGATTCGCCCCGCGACCTCGATCCAGGTACGCCCCGCTCTGATTCTCGAGCCGGTGGCCGTGCGTGCGCGCGCGACCATGGCGTCGGCTCGGGGCTCCCGATGCAGTGCACCATGGGCCGGCGTCCCCAGCGCGGCGGCCGCCCGGCCACCCATTCGCTCCCTGCCCATCGCATCCGTCGCTAACCCGCCTCGTGTCTGTTTGTGTGCCCCGCCGCGTGCCCCACCGCGTGCCCCACCGTGTGTTTCCGCCTTCCTCCGGATCTTGCGGGCTGTTCCGTGGATTCCTCGCCTTGGGTTCGATTTTTGTCTTGCCGTTTGTATCGCGTGCAGCCAACAGAAATCCGAAGAACAAGGCGGGACCCCACGTCCAAGCGGCCGCTTGTTCTTCTTCCTGCGGTTAGTTAGTTGCGGTTCTTCCGCGGTGTCGACACGTCGGCGCCAATCACCAGCAGACGCATGGGCTGCCAGCAGTCGAAGAAGGTGCTCGAGGTGGTGCGCGCAAGCGAGACCGCGGACGGCGGCGTCGTGTGCCAGCGCCTGAGCCTGAACGAGCTGCTGCGGCAGGCGTCCAGCAAGCTCGAGGCCGCCGGCGACATGGCCACCACGAGCGGCAGCGCGCACCGCGACGTGTTCAGCATCTTCAACGAGCGCGGCATGATGCTCGAGGTGCAGCAGGAGCTGGGCGAGCTCTCGCGGCGCGCGCACGACGCGGCGTCGCCCAGCTGCTCGCCGCTGAGCCCCACGGGCAGCGTCTTCTCGACAGCCACGACAGCCAGCGAGACGGAGCGCACGCTCGTGCTGCACCGGCCGGCCGACCAGTTCGTGGCCCAGCTGCGGCTCAGCTACGGCGCGTACTCGGACAAGGGTGCGCGCAAGGCCAACGAGGACCGCGAGGTGTGCGTCACGGAGCGCGTGCACGACGACGTCGTCGCCTTCTTCGGGCTGTTCGACGGTCACGGAGGCGCCCAGGTCGCCGACTTCCTGGCCGAGAACCTGCACGCGACCGTGTTCGACCGCATGCGCAACGCGCCGGACGCGCCGGACGCACTGGCTGCCAGCGTCGAGGAGGCCTTCGCCGCCACGGACGAGGACATTTTCGCGCGCGAGATGCCCAGCGGGTCCACGGCCGTGTCGCTCGTGGTGCGCGGCTCGTGCGCGGTCGTCGCGTCGGTCGGCGACTCGCAGGCGGTGCTGTCGACCAGCGGACGCGCCACGGACATGTGCGTGGCGCACACGCCGCTGCTGTCGAGCGAGCGCGAGCGCATCCTGGCGGCCAAGGGCAACATCTCCAAGGGCCGCATCTACGGCATGTTAGGCGTCTCGCGCGCCTTCGGCGACAACGACTTCAAGACGGCGCGCGGCGAGTTCAGCAGCCGCTTCAACGGCGACCTGGTCATCGCCACGCCCGACGTGGTGGCGCACGACATTTCGCCGCAGGACGAGTTCATGGTGCTCGGCTGCGACGGACTCTTCGAGGTCATGGATCCGCAGCAGGTCGTCGACTACGTGCGCACCAAGCTCGAGCTCCACGGAGACGTGCAGCACGCGTGCGAAGAGCTCGTGTCGCACGCCATCAACATGGGCTCGACCGACAACGTGAGCGCCATCGTCGTCTGCTTCAACCAGGACCCGGCGCCGCCCATGTCGATCATGGAGGCCGTCTCGGCCGCCGCCGCCGCCGCCGCGCCTCTCAGCGGCGTGACGGTCGACCTCGACGCGCGCGTGGCTCCGTCCGGCGACCTGGACCTCGAGCGCCACGACGTGAGCGCCGCCCCGACGACGCAGCTCTGCCCTCCGTCCCCCGTCCGCGTGGACGACGCGAGTCGATGAAGCGACTCTGGGCCCAAGCTCTCCAAGACGCAAGCTCCCCAAGACACGCAGCCTCCTTCCTCCGCGTCCCAGCGCGCCAGTCGAGCCGCAGAGCCCCGCGCTTGCCCGCCATCGACACATGTACACTACCCGCGGGCAGGCGCGGGGCTCTTCCTCTCGCAGGCGGCGCCGCGCGCGGTCCGAAGGCCTGGGCTCCGCTCCCGCCACCCCAAGTGCGCGTTCTCTATAAGCTGCGAACGACGAGAGCCTCGCGACGGACGATCCGGAGCGCTCGCCGAGCTAGAGGCGAGCGCTCCCTTCCGCCGTCCGCAGCCTGGCCCCGGCGCTCCAGCACATTATTACCAGCTCCATCTCCCTGCCCGACAAGGACCTGCCGAGCCTCCCGCCCCTCGACCGGCGGAGAGACTCGCATGGCTCCCCCGTTCGTCTGCTCCCGCCGGCGGCCCGCGCGCACATACGATAGGCTTATTATTTACGACTGCGCGCGGCGCCGGCCGCCCCCCACCCGCCTCGTAGACCCGGCGGCGTCTCCTGCATCCTGCACGCCCTCCACTGCTCGTCGCCAATGCGTCCTATAATAATTATACGCTCCTATTTACTGCCTCCCGTCTGGTGCTGTGCATTAAGGTCGCTCGCGTTTCCCTCGCCTCTCAATGCGGTGGGTTGCAGGCGCTTGCAGGCGCTTGCAGGCGCTTGCAGGCGGCGCCAAAGACCAGAGGCGAAGGCTCGGCAGCGACACCACCACGACGGTCACGACCGAGTTGACGCGAGTCCATCGTGGTGGCATGTTCAACCTGCACATCCGGCGGATTTGCGCCTCGGCGCGTATCATGTGACCCATCAAGGCGACCGGACGACCGGTCATGGGCATCCTCAATCGACCCGGAGACCTGTGTTGTATCAGGCCAGCGCTCCATCTCCGTCGGTCATCATCATTGATGCAACATGCGGCTCTATTGCTGGTTTGCGCACCAAGGTGCTGCCTGATGGATGAAGCTGGGTGGCGCGACATGCGCGGGATGGACGAGCGCGTACGCCACTCGACTCGGCGCTAGTCGGCGGTCGCGGTGGCCGCCGCCGCCGCCGCCGCCATGGCTTCCTCGCGCCGGCGCTTGCGGTCCGCCATCTTCTGCTTGCGCTCGCTGACCGAGTCGGCCGTGTCGCGCGTGAGCAGCGGCAGCACCTTGCGCCTACTGGCGAGCGGCAGCAGCGGCTCGACCTGCTTCCACGTGACCGCCTCGCGACCCAGCAGCCCGCGCGCCTCGAGCAGTTGCTCCAGCTTGGGCGAGTAGTGGTCCAGCTCGCGCACCGCGTCCTTGGGGGCCACCACTAGGCTCTCGAGCACGTCCAGGTGGCTGCGGGCGATGGCCGCGCGGATCGAGTGCCGCTCCCACGACTCCTTCAGGTGCCCGCACACCTGCAAGAGCGCCAGCGGCGAGGACCTGCGGCCGCAGCACACGAGTAGGAGGCTTGAGTGATAGAGAGAGAGAGAAGGACCGACGGGTCCGAGACACAGCCACGTACGAGAAGGAGACGGCGTCGAACTTGCAGTCGTGCAGCACGAGCGGCAGGTCGGACGCCATGTCGTACTGCGGCTTGCGCGGCGTCTGCGCAGTGTCCAGCAGTTGCGCGATGACCGCGGGCTCCTCCCTGCCCTCGCCGATCATGAAGAGCACCTGCACCATGCACCGCACCTGGTGCCACAGGAACGCCCGCCCGCTGATCTGCTCTCCATGCACCGAGCAGCACGCAGCGTCAGTGTCAGTCCCGCTCGGGGTGAAGAACGCTAGCGACCATCTACGACAGCGTGGCGCACCTCGAAGCGATACATTTGGTGGGCCGGGTCGCGCGTCTCGCCGGTCTCGCACGGGACGATCTCGAACGCGCGGATTGAGCGCTCGAACGTGTGGCAGTTGTGGTCGATGCGGCAGAAGTTGCGGAAGTCGTGCAGCCCGACGAGCTGCTGCGCCGCCGTGCGCATCTTGTCCACGTCGAGCTGGTTCCGGACGAAGAAGTACCGATAGACGCGGCCTTGGCAGTCGAAGCGCGCGTCGAACTCGGGCGAACACGCCACGACCGAGTAGACGCGGATCTCGGGCGGCAGCGTGCGGTTCAAGTGCGCCGCGTAGTCGATCTCGGTGAGCGTCTTGACCTCTCCCGAGGGCAGCTCGACGCGGAACCTGTCGCCGGCACGCACCTCGTCGATGGACGCCACGTCCAGCAGCTTGGCGCCCGCCGGCAGGTTGGAGCGCACGCGCAAGGCGACGACCTGCCCGAAGGCGCTCACCCCGCGGTCCGTGCGGCCGCAGCGCGAGTAGCTGCAGCTCTCGATGTCTGCGATCAGCCGCGTGCGCACGAGCGCGTCGAAGAGGAAGCGCTCGACCGTGGCCTCCATGTGCTCCTGGCGCGCGAACCCCGCATACGTCTCGCCGTCGTACAGGAACTTGACGGCCACGGTGCGCGACGCGTAGTTGTCCATGCGGAACTCGCGCGGCGTGTGCTTCTTGGGCGGCTGCCATTTCTTCTTGGGCTTCGTGTCCGTCTCGGCGGCCGCCTCGCCCTGCTGCCGCTGCGGCTCGAGCTTCGCGCAGTACCTGGCCGGGTCCCGCATGACCTTGGCGATCGCGTTGTTCACCACATCTGTCGGACGGCGCACGCAGGACGCTCGGGTTAGACGCGCACGTGCTGTCCGTCGGCTCGGCCGCCGCCTCGGCACTCACGCTGGCCGGCGGCGCTGCGGATCTCGTGCAGGATCGCCAGCAACTGCGGCGCGTCCGCGCCCATCGCCTCGAGCGTCGGCAGGTCCGTCGCATACTGGAGCGCAGTGGTCGTAGCGGCCGCAGGAGCCGCGGAGGCGTCCGCTTGCGGCGTCATTGGCGTCGTCTTGGCCCGCTTTGCCATGGCGTCAAGCAGAACTGGTGGGCGGGTCCAGTCGGGTACGACCTTCTATATCGAATAGTTTAGACCGTGGGAATCGATATAGTGACGTGTCAGTGTCATCTCAGATGGCTTCAATTTCGGACTGTACCCCGCGTTACCGCGTGAAGTCAGAGCTGCTCGCGTCGCATGTGGCGCTCGGATGCAATGGAGACCGCGATGCTGGCGTCCACGTACGCGTTCGGATGCTGCACGGCCGTGTTGCTGGCTGGAAACGGCGCCGAGTGGGTCTGGGCGATCGCTTGCGCGTATGGGACGCCGTGAGTCGCGTCGAAGAGCGCGCGGCAAGCAGACTGGGGACGTCCGCTGGCCGCTTCCGCCGCCACCCCGCCAGACGCGCCGTCAGAGGATAGCCCGCATCTACCCAGCTCGCGACGCAGCGTCTCGCTGTCCCAGTGCTTAAACGGACAGCCGTGGTACTGGCCGTGCCTCGGCGCCGGGCCGCTGAGGATCTGGTGACAGTCGAGCGGCGAGTAGTCCTTGCGGGAGCCCTCGAGGCCGTAGCTGTGCCGGATGTGGTACGCGTACTCCTTGTCGAACTTGGCGGGGCCGATCACCTTGACAAACTCGGACCGGAAGAACAGGAGGCTCTCCTGCACGGATAGTCCGAGGCCCTTGAGGAACATCCGGTACTGCACTCGTCCGTCATACTTCAGGTGGTGGTTCTCGCGGAACTTGCGGTGCAGGTGCCGCATGCAGAGCGGGAAATGCGTCTCAGACGCGCTGTCTACCTCGTTCAGCTTGATGCGCGCGTGAGTACTCGAGCCGGCTCTGCCCATGACCCCTTGTCGCACCAGATCCTGTTGCCACGACGCAATGACTCTCCCAAGGACGGGGTCGAGCCGCGCAGACTCGTCGTTGCTCACCATCAGCAGCGATCGCCGCAGCACGTGCATCTGCCGCAGCAGCATCGCCTGGAAGTGGTGCACCGCCACGTAACGCATATCTTCCACCGGTACCAAGCAGAACCCGCGCTGCATTTCAACTTGCCGCCGCCGCACGAGGCGTCCAGCGTGCTCGAACGGGACGCGGTACCGCGCGGGCTGGCGCGGTCTGCCTCGATGGAACCCCGTCCAGTCACTGGACTCGGTGGCACTCTGCGAGTCCGCATCCCCACGCTCGCCCTCGTACGTCAATCCCAGTTCGGACAGCACCACGACCGACTGCTCGGCTCCTGCTTGTGCCAGACGCAGCGCGAAAAGCCGAGACTCGGCGTCGATCAGCCACTGCCAGTCGGCTCCTTTCGTCCTGCCATGACGCACCGCCCCGAGTCAGCGAACTTTACCGCAACAGACAGAACTAGTCGAC
>JAADYB010000034.1:0-60026 GCA_023338075.1 Phytopythium litorale
GGGCACTGTGGGGGGAGGTCTCACGCGACCCGCCCTTCCTGCGAACCGGCCCGACGGCGGCCGACGGAGACCGACACGCGCATTCTATAAGGGGAGGAGGGGGCGGGAGGGCAGACTCGGAGAGGGCGGGCGGGCGGAAAGAAAGGGAAGGCGCTGCGGCACGCGGCGCCAGAAACCAGCACGGTCGCTCGCTCCGTCAGTGTGGGAGGCCGGGCGTGAGCGTCCTCGGCAAAACTGGATGCCCTCCGGACGCTGCGGCAGGTGGGGGGGCATAGTGAAGCCAAGAGAGTCAGACACCCAAAGTGTCTGGAACGTCGAATGCTCGACTGTGTGGCACAGTGTGTGCGCGCGGACGCAGGGAACGCGCAGGAGGGGAGAGAGAAGCAGCGCTGGTTTAACAGACGCTGTGCGACGCGCAACTTCTTGGCGTCTCTATCGGATAGCAGCGAAACGGACTAAAACCTACCGTTTACGAGCGTTCACTCTCCGATTTGGACAAAAACACAGGGGTACATTGCTGGTGTAACCTATTGTCGCGTACCCTCCACAGTAACCGCCGACACGATGTCGACGAGCAGCATGAAGAAGCGGCGGCTGGATCTGCCGGCGGAGGTGGCGCGCGGCGGCGGCGATGGCGGCGGCCAGAGCGCGCGCAAGGCCGTGGGCGCCTACGATCGGCACGAGGAGATCGGGCGCGGCACGTACGGCACCGTGTACCTGGGCTTCCACCGCGAGACACGGCGCCGCGTGGCCATCAAGAAGGTTCTCGCGCCGCGGGCCGCCGCCGAGCGCGAGGCCGCGCTGCTCGCGCGCTGCCGCGGCGCCGCCAATGTCGTGCAGCTGATCGAGGTGGTGGAGCACAAGGACAAGCTGTTCCTCGTGCTCGAGTATATGCCGAGCGACCTGGAGGCCGTCGTCGGCGCGCACGCGGCGGAGGACGAGGAGGAGGCGCCTCCGCGAGTCGAGCTGCCAGTGGCGCACGTCAAGACGTACCTGCAGATGCTGCTGCGCGGCGTGGACGAGCTGCACGAGCGAGGGATCCTGCACCGCGACCTGAAGCCGAACAACCTGCTGCTGTCGGCGGGCGTCGCCAAGATCACGGACTTCGGCATGGCCACGACCGTGGACAAGGACACGGGGGCTGACAAGGACAAGGACGAGGAGGACGCACCGAAGCGGTCGCTGCAGGTGGTCACGCGCGCGTACCGCGACCCGCAGCTCTTCTTCGGCGAGGAGCGGTACGGGCTCGAGGTGGACGTCTGGTCCGTCGGCTGCATCTTCGCCGAGATGCTGCTGCGCCGCGTCTTCTGCGACGGCGCATCCGACATTGACCAGCTGAGCAAGGTGTTCACGGCGCTCGGGTCGCCCGCCGAGAACGGCTGGGCCGGCGCGAGCGAGCTGCCGTTCTTCCTCCGGTTCAAGGACACGCACCCGCCGCCGCTGGCCGAGCAGTTCCCCATGCTCTCGCCCTGCGGCGTCGACCTGCTGTCCAAGCTGCTGGCGCTCGACCCGAAGCAGCGCATCTCGGCCGCGGACGCGCTCCAGCACGCCTTCTTCGCGGAGGAGCCGGCGCCTGTGCCGCCCAGCGAGCTGCACGTCGTGGAGCGTCCGAGCAAGAAGGCGCCTGCGCCGTCGACGGTCGCCGAGCTGACGCGAGCGGTCAGAGAGGAGGAAGAAGAGGGCGGCGAGGACGAGGACGCGTTCTTCATCAAGGGCCGGCGACTGGTGTAGACGTGCCACTGCACTGTAGAGCACGCCGCCAAGAGCCTGCGTGTTTCCCCCCGTCGCCGTTAACGTCCGGGCGTCTACCGACTGGGACGCGCGCCTTAGCCCTTCTTGATCTTGGCCTCGTTAAAAATCACGTGCTGGCGGACGATCGGGTCGTACTGCCATGGCGACAGAGCGAGCAGCAAGGAGAGTGTCAGCTTTCGTGGTCGGGACGACCAGCCGCATGTCCGAGATGTCCACGCGCACCTTGCGCAGCGACAGCTTGCGCGTCACGTTGCGCGGGTTCTTGGTCGTCGTGTAGAAGAAGCTGCGGGAGCAACACGTCTGTCAGCGGGAGCGGTCGCGGATCATACAGGACGCAGGCGACGCGACAGACGCACCCGGTGCCCGCGGCACTCAGCATCTTGATGACCACGTTCTTGGCTTTCCCCTGCTCCCCACAGCGGCGACAGCGGTCAGAATTGGGTCCATGCAAAACGCTAGAGAAGGCGCAAGCCATGGGAGCGCCAAGGAGGCGCGGCGACGCCCAGGAGACGCGCAGCGACGGCACGCACCTTGGCCATTTTCGCTCCCCAGCGCGTCCGTCGATGCGAAAATGTGTGGAGGGGGCTTTGGCCACCCAACACTAACGCTATTGCAGCGCTATGATTGGGTGAAATGCTCTGCTAGAATGACGTTGATTCGCCGAAATGAACAGAAAAGGAGAGAGGTTTTATGCGCGCAATGCCTGAGAGAATGGTTCAAACGCGGAGGGAAACAGCCAGAGCAGGACAAGCATGGGAATGCTCGGCTCGAAGCTCCTGCACCGACATGGAGTCGCCACTTCCTTGCGGCTCGCTCACTTTGCTTCGTGTTGGCTGCGCTCCAAGATAGAACAGGCCAGACGCGATGCTGCCAGGCTATTAATACCAGGGCATGTCAAGCGCGAGCACCCGCGTCAACCGCTGCCAATGTCAATCGACAGCGATCTCGGTGCCTTCGCCCGCTTGGCTTGGTTGGCGCGGTCGGTCTCCTCCGCTCCAGCTCCCAAGTCGCAGCCATGAGGACCCTCCCTGTCCCGGCAGCAGGCACGCCCATGGTCGTCTCGCCAACGTCTTTGGAGCGCACAGAGAGCATCGACAGCCCGTGCTCCTCCAGGTCTTCGTCTCCGGATCGCGCCACGAGCAGCGGCAGCAATCAATCCGCGCGGCGGGAGGATCGAGGCGAAGCACACGGGAAGCTGGTCCGCAAGTGGGTGCGGAAGGAGAAGATCGGGCAGGGGTATGTCGGCCGCTTGCTCTTGCTGCGCGTCACTTGAATAGCTGACGTCGTCTCTGGCAGAGCCCAAGGCTGCGTGTACCGATGTCTCGAGGCGGCAACAGATCGGGAGGCCGCGTGCAAGGTCATCCTGCTGCGGGACTTGTCGGCGATGGAGGTCGCGGCCATCAAGCGCGAGGTCGCCACCATCAAGAGGCTCAAGCACACGCGGCTCGTGCGGTACTGGCGAGCGACCGAGGTCCCGCACAAGCGCCTCAGCATCTACATGGAGTTCGTCGCGGGCGGTGCTCTCAGCGGTCGTCTGCGTCGCAAAGGCGCTTTACCCATGCTGCTCGTGAAGAAGTTCACGCGGCAGCTGTGCGAGGCGCTTGCCTTCCTGCACGCGCGCGGTATCGCACACCGCGACATCAAGTGCGCGAACGTCTTCCTGACGTCTGCCGGCGAGGATGCCGACATCAAGCTTGGCGACTTCGGTGCGCTCAAGGAGACTGGCAGCGCGTCGCTCGTCGGCGGCCTCAAGGGCACGCCTCACTGGATGGCGCCCGAGGTGATTCGCGGAGCGCCGCCAGCTGTAGACGACTCGGCGGGTGGCGGCGACGAAAGGGGTGGCGAGAGCTGGTGGTTCCGAGCAGACGTCTGGAGCTTGGGCTGCGCTACGCTCGAGATGCTGACTGGCCAAGCGCCGTGGCGGCAGTACAGCAACCCGCACACGGCCATGTATCAGATTGTGACCAGCAACAACACGCCGACCATCCCCGCCGACGCCTCGGACGAGGTACTGCTCGCTTTGCTCGCTTCTTGCTTGCCGATCGCGTTGATGACGGTCTCACGGTGTCTTTGCTCGCTCGGTCGACGAAGACGGCGTCGTTCCTCCAGCGTTGCCTGCAACGCGATCCCACGAGCCGCGCGACGATCGCAGAACTGCTCGAGCATCCGTTTCTGAGCGATGGCGAAGCAATGACACCACCCGGTTGTTGCAGCAGCACCGGAGCTGCGAAGTCGAGGAATCGGGTGCCCAGTATCGAGCCCGAACTGTCGCCCACTCTCAAGAGCGACGACGAGCACGAGCAGTCTTTGGCTGCGACGAGTGGACTGCGTCGACTTGCAGAGGGTGTTCTGCGCAAAACCCACAGTCCAACGAGCATTGATGGCAACAACCACGTCGACAGCGCGGTACTTCTTCAATCGCGACGGAGCACAGGAGCGTCGAGTGAAGAGCAGCATCGTCCAACGCACGGCACGTCACCTCAGTGTCTCCGGCCCTCTCGCATCCCTCGGTTCGTGGCGCTTCTCTTGAAAGGAGACCTTGTCGAAGGCAAGAAGACAGAATCTCATTGACGCTTGCGATTGTTCACTTGTACCAGGTTGAAGGCACTTGACCCGCTCAAGATGACAAAGAGAGCGCCACACGCAAGCACCAGCAGTTCTCCCGCGAACAACAACCATGACGAGGACGGCGACCGCCACTCGAAGCAGACTAGCCCAACCGAGAAGGAGACGTCTGGGACGGACCAGATCCCGAGCCAGCTCCCGCGACTTGCCTCCACCGACAAAAGCAGCAAGAAACGGGAGTTCACGATCCCGAAGCACTCGCTCATGCCGACAAGCTCGATAACCTTGACGGGGGCTGGCGCGCCACTGAAGCCAGCAGTCGTCGCGCGCCGAGTAGTTCGCGCTGTTTCTCCACTTCCTGAAAGGAGAGCCGCCACCGCGCCGCCGCCCGAGGCGTCCTCGTCCAGTGCGAACGCCGTAGAGACAGCGACGCCCCCGCCTAGTGATGGGAACGGCGTGACCCGCCTCAAGCTTCCGCCGTTGGTCGCCGGGCGAGCATCGACCGCGTCAAGCTGCCGATGAGAAGATCAGCACCCAACACCTTCAGCAAAGCTTTCGCCTGGTCCGTGCTCATCATAAATAGAACATACCATGGGCGGGCTTGTGCAGCAGCAGTCGGGTCGAGCGTCGCGCCTTGTCCGCAGGATGCACGGATGCTCCTCGCCGGCAACTCGTCTCCCCCTGCCTGCAACCTTGGCCCGCGCCGTGGCATCTAGACTGGGCTGGCTATAAAATACCTACGCGCTATGCACTAAAAGGGAGCCTTTGTGGACGCTTCTCACCGCCGGTCGTCCTCCTCGTCGCTGGCCGTGTCGAGCGCCGTATCCTCGCTGCTGCCTTCTTCATGCGCGTAGTTAAAGACGTAGGCAACGCGCTTCTTGGAGGCGAAGTGGTCTTCCTGGCCCAGGAACGCTGATGGTTTGCGTGGATGCTGCTCCGACGCAGCCCAGCGCGCGACCTCGCTCCACGGAATGAGCATCGAGGCCCACATGACCAGGAAGCACACGCCCACAGGTACTACGGGGGACAGTACCGCCATCACGGGGCTGTCCACCACCCACGGCATCCACGAGGCTGAGCGCTCGAAGCAGCACAGACTCAACACAGCCGCCCAGTTGACCACGCGGCGACTCGGCTGGTACGGCAACGGCTCGGTCGAGAAGTACAGCAGCAACAGCACCTCGACCGCCTCGTAGTAGCCTGCGACCGCGACCACGGACGTCCACGACCCTGGTGGAGCGTCTGCACGCCCAGCGGACGCCGGGCGGCGTTCAACGGCCGCGAGCGCGCCGAGCGTGGCGCCCCAGACGAACACGCGCACCCAGAAGAGCAGCCAGAGCATGGCGCAGCGGTCGCGGTTCCTGGAGAACACGACCGGGAAGCCCGCGCGCCACTGGCCGACGCCCTCGCTCGCGCCGTGCGCCACCACGGCATACACGACGGCGCGCACCTGGGCGGCCGGCGGCAGCAGGAAGAGCCAGGCGGCCGCCATGGCCAGCGCTGCGAGCGCGCGCGCAGCCAGCAAGTGCTGCAGGATCTCGAGCGACAGGATGCAGGCGCCCAGCACCACGAGCGCGGCCAGCAGCGCGTTGCCCGGGGGCGTTGCCGCAGCGGCGTCGACGTCCATGAGGCTTGGTGCGGCGACTGCTTCCTTGGCGAATTGCCTTCTGGGCATACAAACCGCAAGTGAGCGACGGGACGCGAAGCAAGAAAAAAAAAAGGGAATGTGGTGACGCGAAGGTTGCGCGAATGAAGACTTTGGATCGTGCATGATGTATGCTGTTGGAAAGGGCGAACGCGTATGGCAGGTCGTTAGCACGCGCTGACTTGTTCTGACGTTTTCGACAAGGTGGACGGGAAGGTTCCAAGCTGGAAGGTGTTTGCGGCTGCCAGACGCCTCCGCGGATCGAGACGTCGGAGTTTGACGCCAATATGGCGTCCGCGCGCTGTGTGTCACGCGCTAGAGTAGCAACGTGCAGAGATGCGAGCGCCTGGTGTATAGTCCGCGGCCGCGGGCAGCCGTCGGCGTCGGTGCGTATGCGCACACGCCGCCGGACGATCGCAAGGACACGCCTCTCTCACAGCAAAACGACATGCCACAGGACAGTTTTATCCGCCTCGGCGCATCACTCGCTCGTCTGGCTCTGTGTATCATCTTCTCTCCATGTATCTGAAATCAAAGGCATTACACATCGATTTTTCTGATTCTTCCGCTACACATTCCTGTCAACTATCCATTCGTACAGGTCCACAACGACCACTCTGCTGCTGGGGTCGTCCGCCCGCCCCTCGAGGCAGCAGCCTCTTCCGCACTTTCCTCGCTCGATTCCTCTTGGATTCACTATGCCCGTCCCCCGTTGTTCTCGCCACGGAAAGCAAGCCGCCGCATAATCCAACCATCCCGCCGGACGCCTCGAGGCTCGCCGCTAGGACCTTTCCCCGCGTCCCTCGTCCGCCCCGGCAGCATGAGCGAGTCGGCGGCGCTGCAGCAGGCGGGCACGGAGCGCGACGTGCTGCTGGACGAGCGCCGCATGTACGTGGTCGAGTGGCAGGACGGCGCCGTGTTCGGCTTCACTGTCACGCCCGTCAAGTCGGACCGCGGCACGGTGCTCTGCCTCGCGCGGCGCACGACGCCGCAGGCGAACCTCTTCGCCGCCGGCCTGCAGGAGGTCGTGCCGGGCGACATGCTCATCGCCATCGGCGACGAAAAGGTCTACCACCTCGGCGCCGAGAACGCCACGCGGTACCTGCGCTCGGTGCAGAAGCCCGTGCGCCTGACGCTGCAGCTCTCGCCCTACGGCGGCGCGGCGCAGGACGTGCCCGCGCTCGCGCCCAATGAGTACCATTACGTCTGGGATTCGGGTCCGCTCGGCATCGTGCTCACCACGGACGCGCAGTCCAAGCTGCCGGTCGTCAAGCGACTGACGGGCAAGGCCGACAGCCCGCTGCTCCAGCGCGACGTGACCGTCGGCGACGAGCTCGTGTACGTCAACGAGCTGCCCACGCGCGACTACAGCATCGCCAAGATCATCGACATCATCAAGGACCTGCCCAAGCCCATCACGCTGCGCTTCCGCAAGCCGCTGGCAGACAACCTGCAGGTCACGGTGCCCGAGCTCGCCGAGGACGAGTACGACTTTTTGTGGGACTACGGACCGCTGGGCCTCGTCGTGGGGACCAGCAAGGACGGCATGGCCTTCGTGCGCTCCTTCACGGGCAAGGGCACGTCGCCGCAGCTCGCGCTGGTCCAAGAGAACGACGAGATCGTCATGGTGAACGACCGGTCCGCCAGGGACATGGGCTTCACCGAGACGATGAACTATATTATGAACGTCCCCAAGCCCGCGGTGATCCGCTTCCGCCGACGGAAGCACCAGCCGCGTCTGAGCGCGGGCAGCACGGCGAGCAACAGCAGCAACAAGGCGCCCGTGTCTCCGACCGCACAGATGGCGGCGCTGAGTGTCGGATCTCCCTCTCGCCGGCCTTCCGCGGCGCCTTCCGACCGCTCGCGCTCCTCATCGACGCAACCGGCGGCGGATACCCCCGCCAACGGGAACAACACCATTCTGGCGTACCGCGGCAGTCGCACCAGCAGCGCTGCTTCCGTCCACCGCCATCACAACAGCATCCAGGCGTCGCCTGGTGCCATCCCGCCCCAGCACCCGCCCCTTCAGATGGACGACTTGGCATTCAGCTACGGCAAGTCGCCTCCGCAGCAGCTGCGTGTGAGCCAGCCCGTGACGCCGCAGATGCAGTTCGAGGACGAGTTCTTCGAGATCGACGTGCAGGCGTACTACCAGATCCAGTGGAGCGACGGCCCGTTCGGCTTCACGGTGCGGGAGGCGCACACGAAGCGCGGCGCCGTACTGCTCGTCACCAAGCGCACGGGCCGCGAGACGTGCAAGGGCCTCCGCCGCGTGGCCGTGGGCGACATCCTCATCAAGATCGGCGACCAGGACGTGACGGACATGGGCTTCGAGCGCGCGACGCTGCATCTGCGGAGCGTGCCCAAGCCCGTGATCCTGACCTTCCAGGCGATCGACTAGCATCGTGGGAGACGTACCATGCGAGGTCATCGTGGCGGGAAGCAAGAGTGTGTCCCCTCTGCGGGCTCTCCACTCCGACGCGGCGTGTGCATTCGGATGGCGGCTGCCACTTTGCAGAGGCGGCCAGCAGTGAAAATACAGTCGAGGCGAGCGCGGAGCCAGCGCTTTGTAGAGCGAACCACTTGCAGGGTGTTGTGCGGTGCGAGACATCGTTTTGCAAGCCAGTGATGCACGCAGAAGGGTGTGCATCTGAATGTGCAGGCTGCTAACATATCTGGGTTGACATTCGCCATGCGCTCAGCTACTTATCCATCTTCTATCAGTACTCTATCTCTCATTCCTCGTTACTCGTTTCCTCAATGTAATGCAGCAAGTTATGAATCATGAACCCGCGCTAAAAACAGCTTCGACTTGATTCCACTATGCATCTTTTCGGGCTGCACCTTTAGAATAGAAATTTGTAACAACCAAAGGTGCTGGCCGAGCCCAGATTAGCAGGACGCCTCGCGCTTCTGCTGCCGTCACCCCCGCCCGCTGCGCCGCCAGCCGTGACAGACGCTCGCGTCGACTCATTCCCTCTCTCACCCAGCCGCCGTCCGCCTTCTCCCCGTCGCTGGTCGCCATGTCGGAACGCCTGCCGCCCGAGTTTGTCGACAAGTACAAGATGGGCCGCATGATCGGCGAAGGTGAGACCAGTCGGCCGTGTTGCTAGGACTGTAGGAGAAGGGGGAGGGAAGGACGCGACTGACGGAGCGGCGGACGTGGCGCCAGGTAACTTCTCGATCGTCAAGGAGTGCGTGAGCAAGGCCACGGGCCAGCGGTTCGCCGTCAAGTGCATCAACAAGGCGGCGCTGAATCCCAAGGATCGCAGCAACCTCGTGCAGGAGATCAACATCCTCAAGGAGGTAAGCGCGGAGAGGGACAGCTAGCTGGTTGGGTACGTGTCTGTCACTGACGCGTGACTTGCAGCTGGACCACCCGCACATCATCAAGCTGTTCGACGTCTACGAGGACGACGGGGACATGTGCTACCTGGTGATGGAGTTGGCCGAGGGCGGCGAGCTCTTCGACCGCATCATCGCCAAGGAGTACTACACGGAGGGTGAGGCCAAGCGGGTCGTCAAGGTTGTCGCCAAGGTGCTCGCCTTCTGCCACGCCGCGGGCGTCACGCACCGAGACCTCAAGCCCGAGAACTTGCTGTACGCCGACGAGACCGCGGACGCCAAGATCAAGATCGCCGACTTCGGCTTCGCCAAGCTCGTCACGCCTGACACCAACATGAGCACCATGTGCGGCACGCCCGGCTACTACGCTCCCGAGATTGTGCGCAAGCAGCCTGTGCGTCGCTCATTACCTCGTGCATGGTTGCTTGATCGCCCGTGGGAAGTAACTTACACGTGCGTGGCTGCCCATGACGACAGTATGACAACAAGTGCGATATCTGGAGCCTGGGCGTCATCACGTACATCCTGCTCTGCGGCTTCCCGCCCTTCTACGACGAGAACCAAGTCGAGGAGATGCGCAAGGTGCGTCTGCCCGAGATGGCGGTGTATGTGCTGGTCAACGGACCCGACTGACTCTGGTGGTGCTGTTTAGATCCTGAACGGGGACTTTGAGTTCGTGGCGCCGTACTTTGATGGCGTGTCGAGTCAGGCCAAGGACCTCATCTGCAAGATGCTCGTGGTGGAGTCGGGCAAGCGCCTGACCGCGGCCGAGGTGCTGCGCCACCCATGGTTCAGCGACATCCACGACGAAGAGGAGGACGCCGCGCACGTGCTCTCGGTCGGGAAGAACATGAAGGAGGCGCGGCGCCTGACGTCGCGCAACAAGTTCCGTGCCGGTGTGGGAGCCGTCATGGCCGTCACCAAGACCCAACGGCTGCTCAAGATGGGTCGGAACAACACCTAGATCTCTTCTCCGAGGCCAGCATGTCTCGCTGGACTGGCCGCCACCACTGCCGCCAGCCCCATGCATGCATGCTCACTGGTAACCATATATAAATGCTCTGGGACAGAGTCTTTCCGCCTCACAACAGTCTTCATGCGCTCGATTGATTCCCGAAACTCGTGTCACATCAATGCTTCAGACAAGGTAGCAAACAAAATCCAAAGACATCGTTCAGACGTTGTTGATGATGCAGTCTTTCATAGCGAGCAAAGTCTTCCTGTGGCGCCGCCGCCCCTAGTAGTAGTAGACACCAGCCTTGACCATGGCGCTGGCGTACAACGTCTCCTCGCAGCTTTTGGTCGGCCGGCGCTCCATGACGATCGTGGGCTCTCGCCAGCCGAGCGTCTGCGTGTCTGTCATAGGCGCCAGCATCTTCTGCTGCGGGTCGCGGGTCATACGCGTGTGCTTGGCCAGCTTGGCGCGCAGCTCGCCGTTCGACACGAACTCGCGGGTCGCGATGCCGTCTTTGATGTACACGCGCTGCGAGTCGCGAGTCTCCATTGCCTCGGAGGTCTTGCAGGCGCGATCCACCGCGTCCAGGAAAGCAGACAGGGAAATGGACCCATCGATCGCTTTGCACTCCTGTTCGACGAGCTCGCGTGCCGTCTTTGGGACGTTGTCGACGTCGACTGGGCACTTGAAGAGCACTCGTAGGACCTCAGGGAGTTGCGCGTGGCTGATGGACGCCGTGCCGAGCAGCCTGCGGGCGGCTTCGGCCTCCTCGTCGCTCTCCGAGTAGAGAGAGAACCCTGGGCGGAACGTGCGCATGAAGGCGTCCTGGAAGTCGCTCGGCTCGAACACGTGCAGTGGCGTCTCCTTGACGAGCTCGAACGGACTCTGCGACCCGAGGCTTGTCAGTCCGAAGAACGCCATCGTGGCCGAGTGATGAGCGGGACTTGGCGAGAAAAGAGGTTCGGCGATGCTCGGACTATCCAAATCTCGAATTGAGCGGCAGTGTTGGAAGAGCAAGACGCAGCACGAAGGCGAGCCTCGTCATGGCAGGAACTGGGCACAGTGCGCTTGATGGAGGTATTTTTAGGCTCGAAAGCGTATCTTCTGGAGCTTCTGGCGCGCTCGTCTTCACTGTCACTACCGACCCTCCAATCGAGGTGGCGTGAGTGGAGCTCTGCAATTGTGGCAACCAACGCCAAGGCGCGCCGTCGAGACATGATCCTCCATCATCCCATGCACATGGTACATGTATCCATTCTCCAATGGCTACACTCGCTAATTCATCATTTCTTCCAATCAGCGCTGAATGTTGGAGTATGTCACTCTCTCGGAATATTGCCCTCCATTCGGGTGGTCCATCCGCGACCCGGGTTTTGTCTCGACCCGACCCGTTCCCCCCTCAATGAGCGGCGGAGGGAAAGCGGCGGCGAGTGTTTTGTGGCGCTGGACCGGTAGCGAGCGAGCGAGAGTCGACATGAGCTGGCGCGCGCAGATCTCCCGCCACGTCCGCGAGCTGCGGTTCGTGGCCTGCGACTCGTCCCAGAGCAGCCAGGGCCTGCGGTGCGTGCGTCGGTGCGCTAGCGGCGCGCGCGCGCTCTTGACTCATGTGGTTTTCGTCCTGTGAACACGGGAAACTGGCCGCGCAGCACGTTCTTCCGCAAGAATTACGCCGAGCTCAAGCTGCTGAACCCGCGCACGCCCTTCATCTACCGCGAGGCCGAGGAGATGGAGCCCTTCGTCTACGCGCGCTTCGGTACGCCGCCCTCTGATTGAAGTTGGACTGGCGGCGTGAACGGTGGAGGCGCTGACGATCGAGCAGACTGGGGCGTGGAGAAGCAGGTGTTCGTGCCCAACAAGTCGGACAAGGAGATCCTGGACATCGTCAAGGGCCTGGTGGAGCACGGCCAGTCGCTGCCCAAGTCGCCCGAGAGCGACGTGATCCTGGCGCCGCCCATCGTCTCGGCCGAGCTGGGCGAGGACGCCTACGAGCCCGTCAACCTCTCGTGGGACGGCAAGACGATCCGCCGCAACCCGGACTTCGACGTGCCTGTGGAGCAGGCGCTGTCGAGCTAGGCGTCTGGCGTGCGAGTGGCGTCGGCCGCCCTCTTGTGCGTGCTCGCGCTTGGGCCGCTCGCCGGCAGTACAATTGTGAACGATGACGATAACGACGAACACGAGAGGAGGATGCCAGTGGTTGGAAACGCTCACGCGGCTCTCCTCGTGATTGACGGACGCCGAAGGAGAGCCGGGCGCGGAGGTGGTGCCTTTGAGAGGGTGGGCTTCGCATGGCTGGCACAGGGCGACAGCGACGCACAAGTGGACAGGACGGCGGAGCCTTCACTTGGGCAGCAGCTCCGGCACGACCTCGGGGATGACGGACAGGTCCTCCTCGCCGCGGCCGCTGCGGATGGCGCGCAGCACGCGGTCCTGCTCGCTCATGTGGTGCTCCAGGTCGTCCAGGTACAGGCTGTACGTCTCGATGAGGCCCTGCCGGATGCGGAACGGCAGGAAGCTGATGATGGGCTCCGTCAGCAGCATCGCGTCCAGCTCCAGCGGAACGCTCTCCTGTCGGCAGCAACGGGACATTCATAGCTGTGTGAGACCAAAGTGACCACGCTCGACACTAGCGGCGAGGCGCACCAGGAACGAGGCGGTGGCGGTCAGCCAGATGATGAGCGCGACCGACGCGTGGGAGATGGTGGCGACGACGCTGCCCCACGACAGCTCCATCACGTGGCGGAACCGCAAGATGTAGTAGATGTACTTGGCTGTGCCCACGCCAATGTACCCGAAGCCCAGGAGCAGCAGACCTGGCGCAAGGGCCGTCCAAGCAGAGGTGAGATGGCGACGATCAACCGACTCGAACGACGTCACGGGGGTGGTCATACCTGCGCCACTGAGCTGCGCGCCGCGGTGGTGCTCCTGCGCGTACATGGCGACTCCGACGCCCGAGGACAGCACGCCGTTCCTCGCCCAGTTGAGGTACGAGTTCTCATTGCTGAAGCGGAGGACCTGCGCGGCACCCCATTCATGTCTTGAGTCTTCCACGCCTACCACCCGTTCATGTCAATGATGTACCAGCGAGTTGCGGAGTCGGTGGGTCTGGTCCGCGGCGACGGCGGCCGCGTCGTCCACGACCGTCCCCGCCTTCTTCCGCGCCGCATCTGCCAATATTCGTAGCACAACCGCGCGCGTTAGAGCTACCCTCGGGCTCCGCACGCGCTTCCACCTAAAGCAGCACACCGACCTGCCGGCTTGGAGCGCTTGACGCGCACCAGACGCGCCACGCGCACGCCCCCAGCGTGCAGGAGCCCCGAGGCGCGCGCGCGCCGGTTGGCTTGCCGCAGGTTCGCCTTGACTGCGGTCTCCGCCAGCGCCGGCGGCGCCGCCGCGGTCGTGGTGGTCGTCGTCGACACGCCGGAGGACTTCCACCGCATCACGCAGGGCGGCCGGCCGCCCACGGGCCACGCCGAGCGCGCGCGCGCCGCCGCCAGGACGTGCCGTGCGCCCGCGCTGGCCACGCCCGGCCGCCCGGCGCCCACGCACCCGCGAGCAAGCGCCAGCAAGCTCATGCTCGGAAGGTGTCGGTCGGTCCGTCGGTCGTGATAATGGCCGCGGGGGGATGAATGATTGGGGCCGTCAGTGTGTAAAACGCACTTTACAGCGCGTGATTCAACCTCTGCCAAGTGCGCAATGCGAACTTACTTAAGTGCGAGTTGCCCTTTTGCCAGCACTTTTTGCGCGGGAAACCTTGCTCGCCCGTCTCGATTCGCCTTGCTCGCCTGTCTCGATTCACCTTGCTCTCAGTATCCGACGGAGGGAAGAAGCAAGCAAGCAGCAATCCTCGGCGACCGGCATGATGCGCGGGCTGTCGGCCTTCTTGCTGCCCGACGTGCTGGCGCTGCTGGGGGACGCGCCGCGGCCAATCGCGGACAGCCAGTCGCAGTCGGAGGCCGCGAGCGAGGACAGCGAGTCGCAGCGGTCGCAGGCGCGGCAGGCGGAGCGCGCGCGGCCGCCGCGGCTCGTCATGGTACGGTCCACCGACTCGGCGCGGCAGACGGTCGTGCTCGTGGACCGCGACCACTGCGTCGAGGCCTTTGTGCCGGCCAAGGTGCTCCAGATGCTGCGCTCGCAGCTGCGGTACAAGTCGCTCGCGCGCCTGCGCGGCAGCGTGTTGAGGCTCGTCAAGTACCAGTTCGTCACACGCGCGCGGTGCCTGGCGAGTGGACAGGTCGAGGATGGCGCAGCGGCCAACTGGCGCGCGTCCGTATCCATGGCGTCCTCCAGTCGGCGCAGCCAGCGGCTGTATCTGTGGGTGCGTTGGGTCCCTGCTGCACACGTCGCATTATGGTAACGAGCGAAGCTCTTACCCTAACTCGTTTAATGCCGAGCAGGTCGAGGAACTGAGCATCGTGGACGACAATGAGCTCGTGGTGGACGAGCTGCCGGACGTCGTTGAGGACGAGGAGGTCGTCCGGCTTCTAGGCGGCCTGACGGACGCAGAGCTGGAGGCACGGCTTGCCGTTCGGCAGAAACTACCGCTACTACCCGCTGTAACAGAAGCAACCGCCAGTCGCTTGACAGATCTGGCCTACGTCATTCCAGAAGACCAAGAGCGCGAGCAAGATGAGCAGGATGGCTGGGGCCCTCCGCCTGTTGCAGCCTCTCGAACGCTGCCGACCGACTCGCAGCTGATTGAGGAGAATGGGCACGTTTCAATGAGCGAGCTGCAGGAGACGTCAACCCCGTCAGAAAGCGTCGGCCAAGGTCTGAGTGGTCGCAGTGATCCAGAGCTGTTTGCTTCCTTCCCTCTCGAGCCGACGTCACCAAACGCAGGCGGTGTGGCGACACAACAGCAGCAGTCTGTTGCTGCTCTCGTAGCGCAAACCAGCGGCTCGGAAACTGAAGACGAGTTTGAGGCTAGACCCAGTTCTGACAAGGACGACGGTGGTCATCGCCAAGATCCTGGATCAGTCGAGGTTCCAATCGACTTGACTGGTGACGAGGACCAAGATGAGGACGAGGGCACGCCTGGGGGTGAGTCTCAAACGCTATCAAGGGCCGACAACATTTACGACGATGCCGAGCTGTACACGCAGCCTCCCGATGGTTCAACTCAAGAAAAGAGTTGGCACCTTTCGTTTGATGAGGAGGAAGCGATCCAGAGCGCACGAAGTCAGTCTCAAGTCGTCGACAATCCGCAGCTGTCGACCCAATTGCCAGATACTCCGGGCGACCGTCAGTTTGCCCAAGCATCCGGACCCAATACAAACGACGATGGGCAAGGCAATGGAAGCACAGATCCAGCAGTAGAAGCCCAAGTGGTGGATGCAACCTCGATGGAGCCCAGCGAAGTTCACGAGTCCCATGAAGTCAATGATGCCGAAGGCGCACAAGAGTCTGCAGGTGTTGCCACTCGGGACAGCGTCACGAACCACCTGCGTCAAGGTCAGGAAGACAAAGAACGCCAAACAAATGGAGAGTCGCAGCATCCGGGCGAGCAAGCACAGGGTCGCAAGTTGTCTGAAGATGGCAACGCAGATCAACCTCGGGGCCTGGGAAGCTTCCTCAGGCTTCTTGCATCCAATCTCGGCATGGTGTCGACTCGAAGAGAGTCTCTAGACCACCCACCCAAGGCTTCTGCTGCCAGTAAGGAAACCAGCGACGACGGTATCCGCACAAAAGAGCCTGAAGGGTCCACGGCAACATCAACACCTGACAGGTCGACCAATGCTGGGGATGTGGACAACTCCCAGCCCGGCGATGGGGTCGATGGGAATGAGGAAGAGCAGTCGCAAAACCCTATAGCTCTCGTCAATAGCGAGATGTGGCATACTCAAGCGCCTGAAGGTGAAGACGCAAGGGACATCGAGGATCCGCCGCTATCGTCTCCAGCCTCTTCAATTGCCCCAGATTACGGGTTTGAGCAGGTGGACGTGGATGACGAAGATGTCGAGATGGCTACCGACTCGGGTGAAGTTGCAACCACAAGGTCACCTCAACCGAGTGCCACGCCAGTGTGGGTTGAGGGTGCTATCGCTTCGGAGGACGAGAACCACGCGGATCTGTCGGCTGGAACACCCGCGAATTCGTCCGCAGCAGCAGCAGCCCCGCATCATACGACTGCAACTGTAGGAAAGAAGCGAGCTGAGCGTGACCAACGACGTGTTTCACCTCCTGCTCCTGCCGACGACGGCGATATCGAGGAAGCAAAAGAAGAGGGAGATTTCCCCGCCAGCAAGCGTGGTCGACTGGAACGTATGCCTGAGCTGCTCCAGCGCTTATCCTCAAGAACGCAGTCGCCAAATTCAAGCATACCAGGCAGCCATGACCACCCAATGCTGGCGCGACTTCGCCTAGCTGAGCTTCCATCGTCAGTGGCGGCGGCTCATGTGCCCGCGGCTGCCCGTCCGTCCAAGCGGTTCGAAGCGCTGTTCCCGCCGTTGCGAATGGGTCGGATACTGCAGCTGATCGCTGAGAAGAGGGACTGAGCGCCGACCGTGACTCCAGCATGCGACCCCAGCAAACCAATTGCCTATCAGGCACGAACTTTGGCAAAATTTACCACCAAGTGACGACGACACGTGCTGCGTCCTCCTGCGTCTAGCTTTGACTTCGACTTCGACCCGGCAGCTGCAGCTGCAGCGTTCCTCGCACTCGTTGCAAGCGCTTTCGACGTGTCGACTCACGGGGACTCATCGCCTCCGTCGGCGACAGACTTGGGCGCCAACAACTCGGGGTATGGAAAGTCATCCGTGTGCAAGCGGCGGAGTGTCGAGCGCCGCGCGCGCTCGAACTCCTTGAACGCTTCGCCCTCGTAGCACACGAACACGATCTTGGCACGCCAGCTCGGTGTACAGCGAACCATGTCGCGGACAGCTGCCAGCGCGATCGGCGCCGCCTCGTGGTAGCTGAAGCCGCGCCTTCCCGTCGACACCGAGGCCACCGCCGCGCACTCGACGTCGTTGTGCACGATTGCCCACAGCGCGTCTACGTACGTCTTGTACAGCATCTTGTCGGCGTCGCGCGTGTTGGCGAACGGCCCGACGCAGTGCACCAGCAGGTGGACGCCGCTGTCGCACCCCACCGTCGACATGACGCTGCCTGCTGGCGCGTGACCCGGGAGACGCACGTTCCGCACCGCGCGGTCCAGTTTCGGGCCGGCGCGCGCGTGGACACTGGCGGCGACGCCGACGCCTGGATTCCGGTAGGTGGCCGCCGTGGGGAACACGAGGCAGTCGACCTTGTGCGCGTCGACGCTCTGGATGACCCCCAAGTCGCCGTGGACGACCATGACGCAGTCGCGGAAGCCCTCGAGCTGTCGGCGCAGGTTCAGGTAATTGACGAGCTCGTAGCAGCCGACGCCGAGGCCCATGGGCATTGTGTTGAGCGCCGCGAGGATGCCGCCGGCGTCCCAGTCCACCAGGCAGTGGCGCACGAGGAAGCGCGTCCACATGGGCTGGTCCATCAGGGCTCTAGCGCCGGCCTTGCACTCCTCCACGGCCTCGCACAGCGCGTACACGTCGTCCGCCGGGAGCAGATGCAGCAGCTGGCCGAGCAGCTGCGGCTGCTGCAAGAACGTCGAGCTGAGCGTCGGCATCGGCAGTCGCGCGCGCTGGCGAGCGGCAAGACGCGTCACCCTCGACATGCGCGGCTCTGGATCTGGATCTGTCTCTGGAGACTGCTGCTGCTGCTTGGGGCGGCCGCGGCGGCGCTTGAGGGGAGCGGGCCCGCTTGCCATCTGCGCGGTCGAGTGCGCGGCCAGGAGGACGGCGAGCAGCCCCAATCAGAGCAGGCGCAGCACGAGCCCAATGGGCATGTCACCCGGAGGTGATGGCGCGTGACTGCCATCGCTGGTCGGAGAAAAGGGAGCATTGAGTGTGTGTTTTTTCCTCGATATTACGTATATAGACGTGGATGGTGTGCTTGAACTTGGCTTTCGTGAGTGGTGATAGCCTCGGCTGGTCGCTTTTCAGTGCCAGATTCGTGATTTCTTTCTCGGAAAGGCGCACTGGTTGAAGTCACTCACAGTCTCGCATCAAGTATTTCCATTCATATTTTCAAATTTACACTCTATAAATCAAAACATTTCAATACTAAACACATTTGTTTCACAACCCTACAAATATAGCCGACGAAGTGAGGAAATGATGCCCCACTTCCCCCAATCCTGGAAAAGATCGGCGGTCATGGCCATCATGACATGCGCCGGCTTCCCGCGGCTGCTGCTGGCGCTGGCGCTGCTCCTCGCCCCCTCCACGTCCCCCACGGCGCTGGCGGCGTCTGTCCCGCCCCCGCACGCGCGCGGCGGGCGCTTGTGGTCGCTCGTGGAGGCGGAGAATGCGCTGCTGTTCGCGACACCGACCCACGCGCGCTGGTTCCCACAGAAGATCGACCACTTCTCGGACGCGGACGCGGACGCCGGCTCCTTCCAGCAGCGGTTCTACGAGACGGACGCCTACTGGCGCAAGCCCGACGGGCCCGTCATCCTCTCGATCGGCGGCGAGGGCTCGCTGGACCGCGCGCCGCAGGGCTTCATCCAGGTGCTCGCCCAGCGCTTCGGCGCCAAGGTACGGCCTCCCATTGCCCCGCGTGTGCCCTGAAAGCCGTTGACCACATGGAGACTGACGCGCCGTGGCAGATCGTGGCGCTCGAGCACCGGTTCTACGGCCAGAGCATCCCGAACGGCGAGCTGTCGACGGAGAACTACCGGTTCCTGACGGTGCAGCAGGCACTGGCGGACCTGGCGCACTTCCGCGACGTCTACCAGCGCGAGCACATGCCGGGCAGCGGCAACCAGTGGATCGCGGTCGGCGGATCGTACCCGGGCGCGCTGTCGGCCTGGTTCCGCGTCGCGTACCCGAACGCGACGGTCGCGGCGCTCGCGTCCTCGGGCGTCGTGCTGCCGGTCTACGCCTTCCACGAGTTCGACGAGCAGGTGGCCGAGGCAGCAGGTGGACGCTGCGCTGACGTGCTGCGCCGCACGACGCGAGCGTTCGAGCAGGAGCTGGCGCGCGGCAACGGCACGCGCGTGCGCGCGCTCTTCGGCTCTCGGCCGGACATGGAGGACGCCGACTTCTTCTACATGCTGGCCGACTCGGCCGCCATGGCGGTGCAGTACGGACACAAGGACGTGCTGTGCGACCACATGCTGGCCGCCGCCGCCACGGCCGGCGCGTCGCTGGTCGACGCGTTCGCGCAGTTTACGATCGACATGTACGGCCGGGACTTTGGCGACAAGTGCTTCTACAACACCAAGTGCCTGTCGAGCGAGCCCAGTCGCTGGGACGACGACCGCTCCTGGCGCTGGCAAAAGTGCTCGCAGCTCGCCTACTTCCAGGTCGCACCCAGCAGCGGCAGCCTGCGCTCGGCCGTCGTCGACCTCGCGTACCACGAGCGGCAGTGCCGCGCCATCTTCGGCGACGTGGTGAACCCGTCCGAGGGCGTCAAGCAGATCGTCGAGCTGTACGGCGGCGACCACCCGCGCGACGGCCACCGCATCTTCTTCTCGAACGGCGCCGACGACCCGTGGCAGCGCGCGTCCGTGGTCCAGACGCTCGTCCCGGACGACGAAGTGGCCAACCTCGCGGTCTGCGACCTGTGCGGCCACTGCGGCGACCTCGGCGGCAACCCGAACGTACCCGAGCCGCTCAAGAAGCAGCGACAAGAGATCATCGCGTACCTGGCCAAGTGGCTCGGCGTGGAAGACGACAAGGAGGTGGCGAGCGACGGCGTCAGCGCCACCACCACGGACGCGGCTGTGGAGCTCGAGGCGGACGGGCACCGGTCCTCGCCGCTTGTGCTGGTGCCGGTGGTGTTCGCCTTCCTCGCGCTCGTCATGGTGCTGCACGCCGACCTGGTGCGTGACGCTCCTGCGCGCCGCTACCAGCCGATCGGCGCCACCCACGCGCCGTGACGTCGCCGACCGGCAAAGAGGGACACGCCCGGGGTGATGAAGAGCGTGTTGTGCGCTAAATACTACCTCCGACCGCGGTCGGCTCTCCCTTCGCGTCGCTTGCATGCATACGTCTCCTGCCTTGGTTATCGATTCATTGCCAACATGCACGGCACGGCGGCGACACGCCGTGCTAGCCTCTAAAGGACTCGGCCGTCTAGGGTAGCGCTAGACAGTCTGCGTCGGGGCGGCTGGCCGCGCGGGCGCCGCGGCGTTCGCCTGGTTCATCTCCTTGGTCGAAATGTAGGCGTAGGCGACGCCGCCGACGGTGACGACGGCGATGCCGAGCAGCTTCTGCATGGTGACCACGTCGCCATTGATGAGGATCGACATGGCGATGACGACGATCTGCTTCATGTTGCCGCAGACGGTGAGCGTCACCGGCGAGGTGACCTTGTTGGCGTAGAAGCTCGTGATGTTGAGCAAAAAGCTGATCATGCCCGTGACGAGGAACCAGAACGAGGCGGCGGGCACCACGTCCCAGTTGTCCAGCAGCGTCTTGTGCTCGCCGCTGAGGAAGATGGAGAAGAAGCACCAGAGCGCCGAGAGCGGTGCCTGGTGCAGGATGAGGTCTACCGGGTGCAGCTTCAGGTCTCCGCTGAGGAACTTGTTGGAGAGCACGGCCTTGAGCCCGGCGAAGACGACGGCGACGACCGTGATGAAGAAGCCGAAGACGGTGCACGAGTTGTCGCCCGTGCAGGCGAGGTAGACGCCGTAGGCGACGGGTACGAGCGAGAGCTTGCGCTTGGTCGAGTACGTCTTGCCGAGGATGAGCATGCTGAGCACGACGACGACGCCCGGCACGAGCGCGCGCATGACCTGGTTGAACGAGATGGACACGAGCCCGAGGCTCCAGTTGCCCGTGACGATGTTGCTCACGAAGATGAACGAGAAGTAGACCATGAGCGACTTCTGCCCAGGCTTGAGCTGCTTGCGCTCCACGCCGCGGTACACGTGGATGTACACGAAGGCGCCCAGCGTGTTGCACAGCATGTGCACGAACGTGAGCGTCACGGGCAGCCGCAGCGCGTTCAGCGCCTTCTTGTTCCAGAACGTCACGCTGATGTTCTGGAAGAACCACATCGTGAGCCAGAAGACCACCGTCGACTTGGCCACGTACGTCGTCTTGGCCGTCACGCCCAGCTCCTTCTTCTTCTTCTTCGTCAACTCGTCCGCGTCCACGCCGGCCTCCAGGTCGGCCATCACCGCCGCCTTGCCCTTCTTCTTCTTCTTCTTCGTGTCCTCGCCACCCATGAGCGCCGCTGTCTCGCCCGCGTCCTCCTCGTCCTCCACGTCGTCGCGGACCACCAACACGCGCGCCTCCTTCTCGGGCGTCGGCGCTTCCAACGCGCCGCTGGACAGCGCGCGGCCGCGCGGCGACGTCACCGACAGCTTCTCCAGCGCCATGGCCGGCCGTGCAGAGTCCTCGTGGAGCGGTGAGCGGGGGGAGGGCGGTCGTCGGCCGCGAAGGAGAGGAACTTGCCAAGTGGCGACCGAGATAGCGCGAGATGAGATGGCCCCTGACAGTTGTGACCGCTTTATCGGCTGGTTTTCGAGATGGGAAGGCGGTGTTTTGGGAATAGACAAAACAGGCATTTACTTGCGGGAGGCTATTTTTAGAGCAGGGAAGAGGCGTTTTTATTTCGAGCTGGAGAGACAGAGAAAGGGGCGGCACCTGCATCAACTGGAATGGCTGTGATAATGGATGGGGACGCGTTATGGAAGGTTTTAGTCTTGTATGGCAAATTAACCCACCGCTGCGACAACATAGGAAGTTTGAGAGGATTTCTGCCCGAGTCAGCACCACAGCACCACAGCATCAGCCCAACCAGCAGACACGAGGCGAGCGATTCCACGACCATCGACCGGCCAGCATGGGACGCTGGCTGGACGGATGATTCCGCTGTTCCTCTTGCCAGTGACTCCTTCACATTTGGCGCGGCGGGGATCCAGTCGGCACTCGGACTGCTGTCCGTTTTTGCAGCATACCCAACCGTATCAGTCATCAATCACTTAACCGTTAGATACTCCCTCTACAGCGCTCTAATAAAGCTCTCTTCGGTACGCGCTAAACACACCGCGCCGTGTGGTGGCTCAAACCGACAGGCAGACAGGAGAACGCAAGCCGAGAGAGGCGCCGCCGGCCGACGTCTCCACGCGCCTGCACGTCCTCCCCGAGCTCCGCGCTGGCCGCCACCTCACGCGCGTCCCGACTACCGGACGCTCCACCTCTCGTGGCCGTCGCGCGTGTCCAGCGGCGGCTTCTGGACGCGGCGAGAAGCGAAAGAGTGCGGAAGATCCAGGCGAGAGGGAGAGAGAGAGAGTTTGTTCGAGGGTGAAGGCAGGAGCGAGCGCTTGCTGGCCGCGTCTATTGACGCTATCTCGCTGGGGCTGAAGGCGCCGAAGGGCGGGAGAAGCAGGCGAGAGAGGAGAGGCGACCATGGAGGCGGTCGCCAAGAACATTTTGCTGGTGCGTTGAGAACGTGACCGCCGTTGGTCGCCGACGGATTCCAAGAGGAAAGAGAGGGGGGAACTGACGCTTGACCGCGTGGCTTTCGACTTGCAGGCGGGTGATCTGGTCGCGGACCGCTGGAAGATCGGCGAGAAGATCGGCGAGGTGTGTGGAACGACCAAGTGCGGCGGACGCCTCCCCACCCACCGCCTTACTAACAAGCATGCGTGCTGCCTGGGACTGCCAACACGCAGGGGACGTTCAGCCAGATCTACTCGGCGTACTCGATCGAGGACGGCAGCCGCGTGGCGGTCAAGGTCGAGGCGCCCAGCTCGCTCAAGCCCGTGCTCGAGTGGGAGAGCCTCATCCTCAAGAGCCTGCAGGACTGTCCGCACGTCTGTCGGTACTTCTACCACGGGTGAGTTGCCTGCCAGTCTCTGTGTGCTTCTGGAAGGAAGATGGATCCATGCCCACCATGACCATGTTCTAACTCTCTGGTGCCCACAGGAAACATGCTGACAGCACGGTGCTCGTGATGGAGCTGCTTGGTGAGAGCATGTCAATGCTTCGGCAGACGCCCGAGGCGATGCATGGCGTGCCTATCGCCCGCTGCGTCTCGGTCGGCTTGGAGGTACGACTGGAACTGTTATTTCTCTTCATTCCAGGATCACGCTAACGTCAGCCTTCGTCGTGGTGCTTGCTACCAAGATGCTGGACTGCATCGAGGCGTTCCATCGCCACGGATACGTGCACCGTGATGTGAAGGCGTCCAACTTTGCGCTCAGCCGAGTGGACAAGCCGACACGGCCACAGCGGTACTACATCATCGACTTTGGGCTGTCGCGACAGCACTTGGACGAGAACAAGAAGGTGATCCCAGCGCGCACCAGTGCCGAGTTCCGGGGCACGTCAATGTACGCGTCACTGAGCTCCCACCGCCGGCAGGAGCTCGGGCCGAAGGACGACCTGTGGTCGTGGTTCTACCTCGTCATGGACTTCATGCGCGGCGAGCTGCCCTGGGCATCCGACGCGCAGCTCAAGAACCGCTCCGTCGTGCTTGCTCTCAAGGAGTTCTACACGGAGCAGAAGCCCGGGCTGTTAGTGGAAGGTCTGCAGGGTGCGCCGCACCTGCTCGACATGATGAAGTACCTGCAGTCTCTCAAGTACGAGGACTTCCCCGACTACAAGCGCCTCGCGTCGTCGCTGCAGAAGGTTCTGTCCGACTCGACTGAGGAGGAAGAGAACGAGCAGGATCAGCAGCAAGAGGTGCAGGAAGTCACTGAGCAAGTAGACGCGTCCAAGGTGGCGGAAGACTGTGGCGCTTTCGACTCTGACCGCGAGCGCGCGACTCTGTGGGCTCAAAAAGCGCACGAAGCACTGGACGCTGTTGTTTCCCAGCCAGTTATCGACGGACTGCTCGAGGTACGCTGGCGAATGATTTCTCCTGACATGTCGAGGGTGTATGAACTCACGCTTTGCTCGTCGCGCCTTCACCCAGATCGCAGCCCAATACGACACCTTCTTCTGCCTTCCGGACGTGGAGCTCAGCGAACGGCTGCAGATCCAAGAAACCGTATTCAAGCTGGAGCAAAAGAAGCGCGCAGCAGCAAACGTCTTCGCGCCGCCTCCCATTCAGAGCTTCGCGAAGCGGCAACTGACGGAGCAGAGGTCTCGCAGCGACGCACTGCGTCGTCGGCGGGAGCGTGATCTGCAAGTGCGACGGTCGCTGGAAATGCAGAACGCGTTTCGACCGTCGTTGGCTGCGAACCCTCTCTCAGGTTCTCCAAGCGACAATGCCAGCACGGGAACCCCTCCATTGGGCACGCCAAGGCAGAACGGTGCACTACCTCGCAGCGACGACGTGCGGTCCGACAGCTCCATGGAGGTCTCCGATACGGAAGACACCCCCGCGCGGACCGTGAAGCCAGTAAGCAGCTCAAGCGCGTTGGTGCAACCCCCAGCTACACATCCTGCGCCGCCAGGTCCTCCACTTCAGCCACCCCCACCACCGATGCCACCGGTGCGCGTCGCGGCGCCGTGGAACCCAGCGTCTCCTCACCCGCCGCCGATCCCCTCACCAGGTTTCCGTGCAAACGGTGGAGCTGGTATGGCTCCTCCCAAGCCTCCTCCGTTCGTTCAGCACAACCGTGGCCCACCGCCTCCGCCTAGACCTGGTCACTTCCCACCGGCACATGGTGTGCCGCCCCCTCCCCCTCCCCCGCTCCACGCGGTGCCGCACATCAGTCGAGGCCGGTCGGACTCGAATGGCGGAGATCGACATGCCGCCA
The DNA here is from genome assembly GCA_023338075.1 of Phytopythium litorale. Lineage (NCBI taxonomy): Eukaryota > Oomycota > Peronosporomycetes > Pythiales > Pythiaceae > Phytopythium > Phytopythium litorale. The sequence goes on from JAADYB010000034.1 coordinate 24,958, forward strand.
GAGGTCGATCCGATTCGAATGGCGGCGATCAGCATACTAGCCGAGGCCGATCGGACTCAAATGGCGGGGATCGTTATACGTACAACAGGCGAGACGAAGGCAGTCATGGACCAGGAGCCGCGTACCCCCGCCCTCGCCAAGACGAGCAAAGGGATCGCGATGGTCCGAGCCGTCACGACGAACTGAACAATGGGCGTGAGCGTCCTGCTTCAAGCCGTCGTGGGCTGGACGTTGGTCGAGAGCGTAATGGATCAAGCCGCCGCGAGGAGTTAGAGGATGATCGAGAGCGTTTTGCGTCAAGCCGCCGTGAAGACTCGGACGATGATCGAGTGCGCCATTATTCAAGCCGCCGCCAGGAAGTGAGTGATGACCGAGAGCGCCACTACTCCAGTCACCGTCAGGGGTTGGAGAAAGATCGAGAGCGCCAGTATTCTAGCCACCGTCAGGAGGTGGATGACGATCGAGAGCGTCGCGCCTCAGCCCACTGGCAGGAGTCGGATGGTGACCGGGTGCGTCATGCTTCGAGTCGGCGGGATGATTTCGACGATGGTCGAGTGCGCCATTCTTCAAGCCATCGCCAGGAGTCTGGCGATGCTCAAGGACGTCATGCTTCGAGCCGCCGGCAGGAGTTGGCCGCTGCTTCATCACTCCATTCTTCAGCCCGCCGCCAGGGGTTTGTCGACGAGCAAGCGCGTCACTCCTCAAGCCACCGTGATGAGCTGGACGATGGTCGACGGCTGTATGAATCAAGCCGCCGTGAGAAAGTGGACGATGGCCGTGGGCTGTATGAAGCAAGCCGCCGTGAGGAGTTGGACGACGATCGAGGACGTTACACCTCAAGCCGTCGTCAGTCGGATGACGATCGAGGGCTCTATGGCTCTAGCCGCCGTGAAGAGGTGGCTGATGAAGGGGTCGAGGCGCGCCACCTGAGCCGTGACCATGACGACCGCGGATACTCGTCTCGCCGTTCCACTGTTGACGATGTTCGAGATGTGAGAGGCACAAAGGCACAGCAGTATCCCAGCCACGACGACCGGGACTACTACTACCGCCAAGAGAAGGACAGCCGAGACCGCGTCGACAGACACAGCACGTCAAAGCACGGGGATCGAGACGTCGACGATCGAAAGTACCGCGGGCGGCAAGAGACTCGGAAGCGCTCTCGCTCTCGCTCGGATTCAAGCGAACGCGGTCGCAGCGCGCGCCACCGCCGCCACCGCTCGTACTCCAAGTCGGACTCGTCCGCTTCGCGATCCCGCTCGAGCTCGAGCTCGCGGTCGCCTTCGCGCTCGAGATCCCCGAGTCGCGGCCACCACAAGTCGTCGTCGGCTCGCAGTGGGCACTCGTCGAGCCACAAGCGCGACTACAAGGACGTCTCCCGCTCGCGCTCCAGCCACCACCGCTCGGGCCGTTCGCGCTCTCGATCCGCCTCGCGCTCGGTTTCCCAGTCGCGGTCGCGGTCGCCGCCCCGCCGCGCGTCTTCTTCGTACCACCGCGACGAGAGGAAGAAGCAGCGCTCGGGCTCTCCCGCGTCGCCTTCGGACCGGTCGTCGCGCCGAGAGTACCGGCGGTCGTGACGCCACCTGGCGAGCGAGTGAGCAGTGCGGCAGCAACCGAGACAACGACCCCCGACGCGTCGTCACAAGCGGAAGAGATCGAGATGCAGGGCACACAGGCAGTTGAGACTTGAGAGGGGAGCAAGGTGTTCATGTCATATCATGAAGGCTGCCAACGAATATGCAACTTGACACTTCCACATCCTCACGGGGTTGGGAAAACCCCTTTCAAACAATAAAGTCGCTCGAAGGTTGCGCCAGTGATTCAAGCTGGTTTGCGCGGGAACTTGTCTTATTTTTGGATTTTGGCGCGCTTCAAAAAAGACCGCGACGGGCTCCTCCATAGTGAACGCCTGTCATTTCCCCGGCCGCGAGCTCTTCCGGCCGCCCCTCGAGATGCTCATGGCGCCCGCGACGACGCTGCCCCGGCGCGCGAGCGGCAGCCCCACGGCCGCCGAGACGGACGCGCTGTTCGAGTTCGACGCGCCGCAGCTATACGTGGACCTGCGCGCCGCCAGCACCTCGACGGACGCGGACGCGCGCGACCCGTGGTTCGACGCGCTGCACGAGCAGCACAGCCGGCCGAGCGCCGAGCTGGCGCGCGAACTGGCGCGCGAGCTCAAGCAGCCGCAGCAGAAGGACTCGGGCTCGGCGCAGGAGCAGGACGCGGCCCCGCGGCGGCAGCTGTCGCCCGGGTCCGAGAAGGAGAACCGCGGCGAGCGCAAGCCCTCGGACCGGTGCGCACGCCACGCCTCCTGCAGCGGCTCCTGCATGGCACCAGCTTCTAACGGGTGTATGCGTCTGTATGCAGCACGGGCAGAACGCCGGCGCGCAGCAAGTTCCTGTCGCTGAGAGAGGCGCGCGCCAAGCACGAGCCCTTCCAAGTGGCCACGGCCAAGGTGCCCGTCAAGTCGGTGGCCGCACCGCCTACCCGCCGCAAGCGCGCGAACCCTGCGGGTGACGCCGACAGCAGCGATAGCAGCAGGTCCAGCGACGCGCATTCCCCGAAGCGACGGCGGCCGCTGGGCTCGCTGGGCAACGCCAAGGCCAGGAAGACCGCCACCTTGACTAGCAGGTCGGCGTCCAAGCCGGCCAGTCGAGCGGGCGGGCGGCCGCAGCCAACGCAGCAGCAGCACAAGCAGCAGCCGAAGCCGAAGCCGAAGCCGAAGCCGAAGCGCTCGCGGCCGGTGAGCGCGTCCGCAGCAGCTGACGCCGACATGCGCGACCTGAAGGAGCTGCTGGCTCGACACAACAAGAAGTTCAAGGCGCAGCACACGTACGAGCCGCCGCAGCACTCGGTGCGCGACGTCAAAATGGTGCGTCCCTCCTCCGCATGTTTACCTCTTTGCGATACGCTGACCGTGCGCTTCGTGCCGTAGTGGGAGCGCGAGACTAAGCAGTCGTTCTACTCGCTGAGCGTCGAGGAGCGGCACCGCGCGAACGAAGAGATCGCGCAGTGGCTCAAAGAGCGGCGAGAGACCAAGCTCGACCGTGTCGGCGCGCAGTAGCTTCACGAACGCGCGCGGTATCATGCCAATGACACAGTAACTTATCTCCACTCGCTGGCTGGCTTCGTCGCTCGTCGTCGTCGTCTGCCGAGTGCTATGAGTTTGGCGCGTAGAGCCTCCGCGAAAACTTGATGACAATGGGCAGCGAGGCCTTGCGCAGGATCTTCTCCCGCCCAACCGAGTTGTCGATCCACTGCAGCAACGCCGAGATCTGCCGCTCGGGCGTCTCGAACTCCACTTTCGCCGCGAACAGCTCGATCGCGACGCGAGCCAGCACGAGCAGGAACGCCGACTTCTTGAGCGTCTCCGTGTCTGCGGCAAAGGGCACCTTCTTCTGCAGCGCGAAGTACGTCTTGACGAAGCCCGCGACCTCCGAGTACAGGTGCTTGAGGCTGACGCGGTCCATGAAGGACGGGATGACCTCAAAGTCCATGGCGAAGTTGAGCACGAGCTCGAAGCCTAGCCCAAAGAGCTCGTCTTTCGGCACAGGAGCGTGGTGCAGCGACCCATAGAACTCGAAGATGGCGACCAGCGGTTTCTGCTCGCGACTCAAGACGCCGTGCATCTCGAGCATCGAGTACACCACATCTTCGCGCTTCCGCTTGGCCACCACGCCACCGCTGCCAGTGCTTCTGTTGTTGTTGTTGTTGTTGCTCGAGTGGTATCGGATCTCGGACGTATCGCCAGCGAACGCGAGCTGCTGGTGGTCGTTGCCGCGGCCGATGTGAAGCGCCAAGCCGTTCAAGATCGCGCGCACCACCGACGCGCAGCCGGAAGACTGCACGCCGCCGCTGGAAGGGCTCAAGCACATGGACATGGACCGATGCAGCATCGTCCCTGCCGCGTTGTTGTTCGCTGGTGCCGGTGTGTTAGCGCAGACGCTGCGTGTGCGGAACTGCCGGCGGTACGGAAGTAGATATAGCGATACGACGTTCTGCAGCACGCGGAGCAAGTCCAGTCGCGGGAAGCGCTTCATGCCGACGATCGTCACGGCCTCGTTGAACGCTGCCTGATCAAAGAATCGGTACTTGCGCACGTCGACGCGTGCGGATGGCTGCGGGGCTTGGCTGAGCGTGTAGTCCTTGCGGACGAGCGTCTTCTTGAGGTTCTCGTTGGACTGAGCGAGTACCTTGGCTAAGATCATGTCCACGTCTGCAGCAGCGACAGAAGGCGGTTGCGCGAGACCACTCTCGAGGAAGAAACGCCGCACTGTGGCGATATGCACGCCGTCGCCCTCTGCTGACGCATCCAGCAGTTCGTACACACTCTGCAGACAGCGCTCTGTTCCTCAACATTCCACGTGGTCAGCTTCTTGGAACACATTGGTGTAGACAAGGGAGAAGCACGCACCAATCTCGTCTCGGTCGATGCGCTTTGGGTCGGACGGGTCAGCCCAGTCAGCACTTGCGAGGGTTTCCAGAGTGCTGGCGCTCAGCTGAGTCGGAGACGACAAACCAGTCGCGGTCTGCCGCTCTTCGGCTTTCAAGATCCCGACAGCGCTGACGTGCTTGGGACTCGAGCGAGGAGAAACCGTTAGCGCTCCGCGTCGATTGCTTGACAAAGGCGCAGACCCAGGACGCAGCAGCACTTCGCTGAAGACTCGAGGCTTTCTTGCATCCACATCTTCTTCCCGCATGCCAAGCGACTCTCTGCCTTCCCGCCGGCACTCATCGAGTTGACGCAGAAGCGCCGCCTAGCACAAAGCAAGCGTCAGCACTCATTCTCTATTGCTTGTGGCTCCTACTGCGCACCTTTTCCTGCTTCATTACTTGGAGCGCAATGATGGCTTCGTCGCGCTCGATCTCGAGTCGCTGCTTTACCTGCTTGTTCTCCGTTGCTCGTGTCTGGTAGTCCATTCGGAGCTTCTCCTTTTCCAGTAACTCGCGAGATGCACTGTTGCGCTGGGTGCTGAGCACTTTGATCTCTTGTGTGGCCTCGTGCAGAGTCAGCGAGATGCGCTCCGACTGCGTGGCCTCAGCGAGTCGCAGCTCGTGCTCCACTTGGTACTGCTTCTTCATTGATACGAGCTCACTCGCAAGCGTGCGCATGCGGTCCAAAACTTGCTGGTGCATCTGCGACTGGTGCTGCAGTCGACTGCTTTGGATCGACAACAGGTTGGTCTGTTCGTTAGCGCGGCGCTCCAGAATGCGGAAGTTATCCTTGAGTGCATTGTGCGAGGCGAGGAGCCTTTCGTGGTCCTTCGAAACGCTTTCGCATCGGTCTTGCCATTGAGTCGACGTGGACGCGTCACTGATGATCCGTCGTTGGAGCTCTCTGGTTGAGAACAGTTTATCGTCGATTCGCCGGATGGAGGAGAACGCTGAAGATGAGACTGAGGATGGCACCGACGTCTCTGGCGAACTTTTGGGTGTTTCTGCTTGGCTTGAAGGAGCTTTTTCGGGCACTCTAGGGCTAGTATCGATAGCAATCGTCGCTGGTGCTTGGGTAATGGCTTCTGCTTCACTCATGAACTGCTCATAGAAGCCCAGATTCTCCAAGGTCGGTATCAGCGAGGTCGAGTCGGCACTGGATAGACTGCCTGGTATGACATTGGGTTCGTGGGGCGACACTATATGACTTGGGCGGTGGCGGGAGCCGTCGGCTATTGGGCACTCGTCATCGTCGCTGTCGACAGGCGCGGTGAGTTCTGACGGAGTGTGAGGGGCTCGGTCTCCGTCGTCGGGAGGACGAAACAGTCGGGTTTCAGAACGTGCGGCGTTCAAGGCATAGTCCGAGTCCATCTCGTTCGTTGCACTCAGCAATGCTCTCACAAGTGTCTCGCCCCGTAAGTCCCGTGATTTGGGCCGTGCCGGGCTCGATCCACTTAGCCTTTCCCGAAGACATTGTCGCCTGCGTCAACGGCAATGGTTCAATAGCAACGTCGTCAGTGTGGTTGTGTCTGGTATAGCAGCTCTGACGACCTCGTACCTGGCTTGGTCGCGCTGATCCGTCTGGCGGCCCTCGCTCATCGCGTCCATGCATCGCTGGTCTGTCACAAGAGCTGAGAGAATGTCTGCGAGTCCGCGCGCCGCTTCATCGCTGGAAATCTCAAGAGCGACTTCTGCAAGCTCCCAAACGCCTGACTCCACAAGAGCACACCTTACACTCGGATGGACGAGCACAAGACTGAAAACATTGTGTTAGGACAAATCCCGAGCATTGCACTTCCACAAGGAGATGTAAAACTCACCTGTTCAGCAGCTTCACACCAGCTTCCGCCATTTGAACAGCACGTTTGTGAATGGCCACAATCGTCACGAGCGTCGCGGTGATCTCTTGTATCTGCTTCTCGAGTCCTTGGCCGCTCGGCGAGCTCCATCCCGAGTGTGTGCACAATGCCGAGAGCAAGTCGAGCCCCGTCGTTGCTAGTAGCATCTCGTTTGGGAAGCTGCGCAACGTATGCAATACGGCGCTAATGCCTGCTGCTCTTGGGATCCGGTCCTTTGCGCTTGGCTCTTGCATCATTTGCTGGAGGAACGAGCAGCAAGAGAGCTGTACAGCTGCGTCGCGCGGGTGGAGCTGCATCAACTCTAACCCCACGGCAACTGCCTCAACCAAAGCACCGCGCAGCTTGTCGTCCCGCGCTATCCTTGCCAGAGCGTTGAACGCGCTCGCGACGGCCAGCGCGTCTTGACGCAGCGGTGCTGGCGGCTGAAGAGACCGCGCGATCGCCGCGGTAATGTCGCCACTCACCACCGCTTGGCGCTCGCGCTCCCCTTTGGCTGCAAGCTTCGCCACGACCCGGACGGCGAACACATAGACGCTCGCGTGGTCCTCCCCTGAGATCTGCGTCGGCGGTCGGAGTCCAGGCGGAAACGACCACCCGCCGGCGTTGTCGACCGCCTCGCGCGCACACAGGAGCAGCTTGGCGAACGCTGAGTCGTTCGCGCCGAGCTCGCGCGGGTTGAAGGACGCCACGAGCACCTCGAGCGTGCGCCAGAGCATGAGCGCCTCCGTCAGGCGCTCGAGGCGGCGCGGACTCGCTGGCGACGTCTCCGCGCCGCCCGCCAGCTCCTCCAGGCGGTCCAGCAGCACGTCCATCGCTCGCTCGGGTCCGGGACGCACTCACGCAGCCAGGGGACGCCACCACGTGCCATTCACAGAGGTCACGGCCAGGAGGAGTCCTTTCTCATGAAGAGGAAAGTATCTATTTCAGGAATGCCAGCGCGCCGTTTCGAGTTGAAGTCACTCAGTCAAGTTGTTTCAGGATAGTGACCGTTGCCGTGGCGAGAAAGGCGGCAAGAAAGTGTTTATTTGGGGTTTGTATGGACGCTGACACTGGCAGCAAAGGCGGACTTGACTTGGAACCAGAATTGGCGCCGACGATGGCGACGATGGAGACGGCGGCGGTGGGCATGGACGAGGGCGAACGCGTGAGGTGCGCGCTGCTGCACGAGAAGCTGACGTCGCACGCGCTGGCGTGGCCTTTTCTGGCGCCCGTGGACCCGGTGGCGCTCAACGTGCCGACGTACTTCGACGTCATCTCGGACCCGATGGACTTTGGGACGATGGGCAAGAAGCTGGCGGCCGGCGCGTACGGCTCGCCGGACGACTACCGCTCGGACCTCGTGCTCATGTTTGAGAACGCCATCGAGTTCAACAAGGACGACCTGCGCGAGGAGTCGGTCGCGTACGTCTCAGGGAAGGGGTGGCAATGGCTGTGGTGCGACGGACGGACTGACCGCGGTTGTTCGCAGGAACATGGCGCGTCGACTGATGGGCATCGCGCTCAATGAGTGGGAGGCCGCCTTCTCGGAGGTTTGGCGGCTGGAGCCTGAACTTGTCCGGTGGAATGGGAGTCGCAGGTTCCTGACGCACGTGGTGGGACTCGCGACACGCAGGAGGCGTCGACGGATTGGGCCAAGGTGGTGGAGCAGCAGGCGCAGGCGCGGATGATCCAGCGGGCCAAGGACGCGCGCGTGGTGGCCCGCTGGAAGCGCGACTCGTTCGTGGCGCGGCTCAACCGGGACAAGATCGCCAAGCGGCGGGAGGGGGTGATCGAGGGCACGGACTGAGTTCCCTGCTGTTCAATGGTAAATCTATCGTGTCCGCTGTGTGAGGACGCACACGTGTCTTCCGTGCCCAGTCAGAGCCGCACTGCTGCCTTGGCATCCTGCGCCTGAGAGTCAACCGGTCATGTCGTTTTCTCTTCGATCGCGGATGTGTCAGCGAGCTGTCTCGAGAGACCTTCGACAGGACACTCAACCTGGCAATGCAGAGGAAGGATCAGGTTTGTGCTGCACAGGTGGATTCATGACAGATATCCCCGCTGCGGCTTGCACAGGTGGTCATCCGTTTCCAGGTTCACCCGACGAGTCGTCTTGCGAAAGCATTTTTAGCCTCGCATTGCCAACGGACGTCGCGCCTGCCGCCTTGCATTTCTCGACTCGGTGCGACCTTTTGAGCGCCTCGAAGCCCGCACGACCCGCTGGCGCCGTTTGGTTAGCAGTGGACTGAGCAAGCTCGGCCGGCGGAGCGCGCCGTGGAGCGACAGCTGCGGAGCTCAGTGGCTCTGCGCGGAGAAGGATGGACTCTCCGGCCAAGCGAAAGCCAACGCGGCCGCCAAAGAGGACACCAGATGGCGCATTGTCTCCCTCACGAGCAGATGTGGTGACGGCGCCACCTCGGTCCTTGTATGAGCTTGCGGTCGACCAGGCATTCGAGTTCGACGGGGGCACCGGGTTCGGGTCGACTTTGCCGTCAAACCGGCCACTGCAGGCTGTCGCGGTAGTCGCATCTCCAGTGACGCTGAATGGCTCTGGAGGTAGAGTGAAAGGAACATCGGAGCCGCACCGGTTCACGTTCACTGCATCCACCGAGTACACGTCGCCCAAGAAGATCCCTGTGTTTCCGGGCACAATCCGGAGCCCGGAAAAGAAGAAGGCCATCAATGGGATGCGAGCCGGGAGTCCTACAGCGAAGCTGCAGAAAGCAGAGGCGGTGCGATCCCCAGACGCTAGTGGCAGTCCTGCGCACAACTCAAGCGAGTCGAAGCGAGCAATACAAGGCGCGGGAGCATCAGTGGCGGTGGGCACCGGCGCGCCATCCACTGGCAAGTCTGTTCGCGAGTCATCACCGCGGAAGTTCTTGCGCGACTCGCTTGGGTCGTACGCGCCTGAGCCGCGGAGAGATGAAGAAGGAGACGATGGTTCGTCGGTAAGTCGTAGTGCAGAACTTTCGCACAACCAAGATCGCCGTCCGAGCTTGTTCGTCGAGCAAATTGATCCAACGACTGGAGCCTCGAAGGTTGCGGTGGCTGACGATGCTGCTGAGGCTGCGGCAGCTACAGCGACTAGCTTCCTGAGAACTGGCGAGGATGCGATTGCGTTTTTCGCGAAGAACGGATCCGAGAGCGACGTCAAATTTGTCCACTTGAATCGCGCGCACACGGGGATCGCCTTCCGACCGTACGATCTGGTGGTCATTAACCCTGACGACATTGCGCCGGAGCACTTCACGATGTCCTCGAGTGGACTTGTCCACATCAGTCCAGGGAATCCGTCCGAGTTCATCGCGCTCGCCGAGTGGATGCGTCAGTCGACTCTCTTCAACATCTTGACGACGTTGCGGTTCTTCAGGCACTACTTGGTGAACAAGACGTTTTCGCTGTGGCGCGACAACGTTCGCTACAAACTGTACTGCCGCCAACGAAAGAAGCTCCAAGCTGGCCTGTTCCTTGGACGCGAAAGCTTCTGTGGGCCTTTGCTCCAAGTCAAGAAGGTCGTGAGCACGGAGCTGATGAGTGTGGTGTTGCTCGATCTAAAAGCGCAAAAGACCTACGAAAGCTCGGCGTTTGTCGAGTACCAGGCGACAAAGCGCAGCGAAGGGACCAAGCAGTTTGAGGTCTGCATTGAAAAGTTCCAGGCCATCATCCAGAAGTTGTGCGTGGATGTGAAGAACCTGACCAAGGTCTCCGACCCGCAAGAAGACTTCCTGTCAGACACGTACACTGGATCCAGCTCCGGCAGCGGGCAAGAGAAAATGAAGTCGATGGTCGCGATCAAATCCGAGCAGCTAGAGCGAAAGAAGTTGTTCAAGCGTGCTGCTGAAGAAGCATCGATGATCTCGGACTTTATCCGCCTCGTCGACTATGTTGGTGTCGAAAGCCTCGTGATCCTCGCGGTGCAAAGCTGCGCGGAGTTCCTCGCCGAATTGAACAAGGTGCCTCGAAAGACTGGTCTGTTTGAGACGACCATCAATTTCGGGGAGAACACCACGATCTTCGCCCCGACAAGCGAGCAGATTCAGCACATTGTCGTCTCCATGACAGATGACATTGTCAGTACGGTCAACTCCGTGTCTCGCGTGCTCTATCTTCGCCCATTCGCACCCTACGTTGGGAACTGTGTTGCTGATCCACCACACGTCGGAGCGACAATCTCTGGGAGCAGTGATTTCCTTCAGATCCGCAAGGAACTGGTCGCCAAGATTATCAGCGACTACGCCGAAGCGGCTGAGTACGTCAAGATCTTCGACAATGTGCGTCCAATCTACGAGTATGACAAGGAGTGGGACTTTGACGAGTACTCCCAGCGCGCGCACACGGTCACCACACTCAAGGTGGACATGCTCCAGATCAGCACGTGGGAAAAGGAGCTCGAGAAAATGCGTGCCGGGCAGACGATCGGCATTCTGCATGTCGAGAGCCGAAAACTCAAGCAGACGCTCATCCCAATGACCACAGCCAAGCTGGACGCAATGAAAGGGCTTGTGAAGGAGCTCGCTCGCTCGCGGTGCAAGAACCAGCTTGTGGAGTACAAGCAGCGCATCCAAGCGCTGCTGCAGCGGCCACAGCACCTGAAAGAGTTTGCCGCGCATGTGGAGCGCGTCCAGGGATTGAAAAGCAAGCAGAAGGCTCTGTCCAAAAACACCAATGTGGTGGACGAGCTCTACCGTTTGCTGAGCACTTACGGCGTCCGAATTTCATCGGAAGACATGGTGCAGCTGGACGACCTCCGAGGCGTCCAGGAGAATTACCGAGACGAGACAGAAGCTGTCGACACGTTCATCCAGAGTCGCCTCGAGGATATGACTCAGCAACTGGATGCGAACATCCAGCGACTTGACGAGCAAGTGCTTCAGTTGAACAGCCAGCTTCAAACGGGCCTGTTCATTGACTCCGATCAGTTCGAAAACCCGACGCAAGTCAAAAGCGAGCTCGAATCAGTCAAGCAGCGACTGACGCAGCTGGACGAGCTCTCCAAGCAGTACACGGAGTACCAGACGCTGTTCAACCTCACGCCCTTCAAGTACTTGAACTTGCAAACTACGCAAGAGTACTTCGGCACTATCGAGAACTTGTGGGTGTCCGTGGAGAAGTGGAACACGACATACAACGCAGCGATGACAAACTCGTTTGTCGAGGTGAACGCAGAGGAGCTATCCAAAGATGTTGCAGTCGCGTTCAAGGACGCGTACGCACTCCACAAGAAGCTCAGTAACGACGTAACCGCAGTGTTCAAGGACCGCACTGCCGACTTCAAGCTCAAGATCCCGACCATTCTGGAGCTGGGCAATCCCGCCATGAAAGATCGACACTGGGAGAAGATCTTCAAGGCACTTCGCCAACCGTGGTACCCCGGGATTGTATTCACGCTCGAAAATCTTATCGCGTACGACGTCCTCGACATGAAGGACTTAGTGGGTGAAGTATCTGCTGCTGCGTCTGGCGAAGCGCAAATTGAGGCGTCGCTCATGAAGATCAAGCATGGGTGGGACCAGATGCAGTTTGTATGCATCAGCCATCGTGAACAGAAGGATGTTTTCATCCTCGGCGGACTCGAAGACATCTTGACGTTACTCGAAGACAACCAAGTGACGTTGCAAACGATGATGGGCTCCCGCTTCATCATGGGCGTGAAGGACGACGTGGAGCGCTGGAACAAGCGTTTGTCCATGCTGTCGGAGACGTTGGATGAATGGATCACGTGTCAGCGGGGCTGGATGTACCTCGAGACAATCTTCTGCGCCGAAGATATCCAGAAACAATTGCCAGTGGAGGCGCAGAAGTTCGCATTGGTTGACAAGAACTGGAAAGCTGTCATGATGCGCACGAACAGCGACCCGAGTGTAATTCGGTCGGTCGAGAGTGGTCCCGAGCTTCTCGATCAGTTCCGCATGTCCAACAAGATACTCGAGGAGATCCAGAAGTCTCTCGAGGACTACCTCGAGACGAAGCGTATGGGGTTCCCGCGCTTCTACTTCCTGTCGAACGACGAGTTGCTTGAAATTCTGTCCCAGACACGTGATCCGCGGGCGGTGCAGCCGCATCTTGGAAAATGCTTTGACGCGATGAAGAGCATTCGCTTCGATGACTCTGCAGCCGTAGCGAAAGCGGGGGCAGCGAGCAATGTCGTGAACGCAATGATCAGCGGGGAAGGCGAGATTGTCGTCTTCCCAAACAACGTGATTGCCCAGGGACCAGTGGAGGCGTGGCTCGTTGAAGTGGAGAAGGCAATGCGATCAAGCCTCTACGAGGACGGCGTCAAGGCACTGATGAGCTATCCGATTGAGGATGCGATCGACCGCAAGGACTGGCTGTTCGGCTATTCAGCACAAGTGATCATCCTCGTGGATCAGGTGTTTTGGACGCGCAACGTTACCGAGTCCATTTCGCAGGTTGAGAATGGAAGCGACCCGCACGCGATCGATGGGTTCCTGCAGTTCAGCTTGAAGCAGATTGACGGCATGGTGCAGCTCGTGCGCGGGCCGCTGAACAAGCTTCAGCGTATCCTGATGGGCGCCATCATCACGATCGATGTGCACGCTCGAGACGTGGTGCGATCACTCAAAGAGAGCAAAGTGTCATCGCTGAGCGACTTCGAGTGGACCCGGCAGCTACGCTACTACTGGGAAGACGACATCAAGAACTTCGTCGCGAGGCAGACAAATACGCGTTTCATCTACGGATATGAGTACTTGGGCAACTCCCCCCGCCTCGTGATCACTCCGTTGACCGACATTTGCTACATGACGCTTACTGGCGCGTTGCATCTGCGCCTCGGTGGTGCACCCGCTGGCCCTGCCGGGACTGGCAAGACGGAGACGACGAAAGATTTAGCCAAGGCATTGGCGGTTCAGTGCGTCGTCTTCAATTGCTCCGACGGGTTGGACTACAAAATCATGGGGCGGTTCTTCTCCGGTCTCGCACAAGCTGGTGCTTGGGCATGCTTCGACGAGTTCAACCGAATTGATATCGAGGTGCTCTCCGTGATCGCGCAGCAGGTGCTGTGCATTCAGCAAGCCATCATCGCGGATGTGGATCAGTTCGAGTTTGAAGGCAAGATGATCCGGCTCAACACCGGCTTCGGCGTATTCATCACGATGAACCCTGGTTACGCTGGTCGTACCGAGCTCCCGGATAACCTCAAGGCGTTGTTCCGCCCAGTGGCGATGATGGTTCCGGACTACCGACTCATCGCTGAGATCGTGCTTTTCTCCGAAGGGTTCGCGAACGCTTTGCCCCTCTCAAACAAGATGACGCAGCTGTACTCGCTCTCGAGTGAGCAGTTGTCAAAGCAAGATCACTACGACTTCGGAATGCGAGCAGTCAAATCTGTCCTTGTTGCTGCTGGTCAGCTCAAGCGTAAAGAGCCTGACATGCATGAAGACTTGCTGCTCATTCGAGCGATGCGCGACAGCAACGTGCCCAAGTTTTTGGAGCAAGACCTTCCGCTCTTCCGTGGTATCATCGCGGATCTTTTCCCGGGAGTCGTCGTTCCTTTTGTCGATTATGGGCTCTTGCAGAAAGCCATCGAGAAACAGCTTGACTTGCTTCATCTGCAACAGGTGCCATCGTTCGTGACAAAGGCCATCCAAGTGCACGAAACGCAGCTCGTTCGGCATGGTATGATGCTTGTGGGCGAGGCTGGCAGCGGCAAGAGCACCAATTGCTTCGTCTTGGCGCGTGCATTGACGCAGTTGCACCAGGACGGAGTAGTCGACCGCGACGGGTTCTACAAGAAAGTTCAGCGACTCACATTGAACCCAAAGTCGATTTCAGCGGGCCAGCTCTACGGCGAGTTCAACTTGCTCACAAACGAGTGGACCGATGGACTAGTCCCGAAGCTCGTGCGCCAGTGCGTCCAAGAAGCCGCGGAGTCCGATCACCGCAACTGGGTGATCTTTGACGGCCCTGTGGACGCCGTGTGGATCGAGAACATGAACACAGTGCTGGACGACAACAAGACGCTCTGCCTGTCCAACAGCGAGCGCATCAAGCTGCCGCACACTCTGCACATGATGTTTGAGGTCCAAGATCTGCGCGTTGCATCACCTGCCACGGTCAGCCGGTGCGGCATGGTATACATGGAGCAAGTGCACGTGGGCTTGACATCTTTAGCGCGCACGTGGAAAGTCACGACGCTCGAGACCATTCTGTCGTCCCCAGACATGTGCGATATGGTGCTCGCGCTGGTCGAGACCCACGTGCCTCTGGCAATCAACTTCGTGCGCGCGCATTGCAGGGAGAAGGTGCCGAGCAATAACGCCAATCTCATGCAGGGTTGCCTCAACCTGCTCGCCTCGTGCCTCGCAAATGGCGCGGCTCAAGTCCGCGACAGTGTCACCGACCTCGCGGCGCTGCTGAGGATGTACTTTGTGTTTGCCGTCACATGGTCAGTCGGCGCGAACATCGACGACGCGTCGCGTGGCAAGTTCAACGACTTCTGTATGGGTCAGTTTCGTGAGCTGATCGATGGCGACAGCGGTGGAAGCGGGTCTGCCAACGCGGTCATGAACGTGTATGACGTCGTGATCGACGAAACGACGGGCAAGTGGACGACGTGGGTGGAGAAAACGCCCAAGTTCACCTTTGAGCCCGGGGCGTCTTACTTCAGCATGGTTGTGCCAACTCAGGATACAACTCGGTTCCGGTATCTTCTCGAGAAACTGTTGCTGTCTGATCACCATGTGCTCTACAGCGGAGAGACTGGTGTCGGCAAGTCGGTGATCATCCAGTCGTTTCTGGACGATATGGCCAAGACGGACTCGTGCATCTCCACCACAATGAGTTACTCGGCGCAGACAAAGCCACGGAACCTGAATGAGCAGTTTGAGCTCAAGCTTGAGAAGAAGAGGAAGAACCTTCTCGGTCCTCCAACAGGGAAGCGGATGCTGTTCTTTGTCGACGACTTAAACATGCCCGCGCTCGAAATCTACGGTGCCCAGCCTCCGAACGAGCTTCTCCGACAGGTGATCGACCAAGGAGGCTTCTACGACACGTCAAAAATGTTTTTCAAGAACGTCAAGGACGTTGTGTTCGCCGCTGCTTGCGCGCCACCGGGCGGTGGACGAAGCGAAGTGACCCCGCGGCTGCTGCGTCACTTCCACATGGTGTGGATTCCGAACCTGTCTGGTGATGTGATGAAGCGCATCTTCGCGTCTATCTTGAGCGGATTCCTCGGGGTGGAGCTGCCGTCAATGATACAGGTAGCCGCCCCGATCGTGAATGCGTCTGTCGCACTATACCAAAAGGTCGAGCTCGAGATGCTGCCAACGCCGTCCAAGTCACACTACACCTTCAACCTCCGCGACTTGTCCAAAGTGTTCCAGGGCGTGCTCATGATCAAGAAAGAGAACGTTCCCAACGAAGATGGACTGCTCAAGCTGTGGCTACATGAAGAAGCGCGAGTGTTCCGGGACCGCCTCGTGGACGCAGATGATCGCACTTGGTTCAATCGAGCGTGCTCCGACCTGCTTATGGACCACGTCAAAGTAGCCTGGACACCCGATCGGTTCGAGAACATTTTGTATGGCGACTACTTGACGCGCGAGAACAAGTCGTACCGCCCAGTTGAAGACCTGGTGCAGCTAAACTCGCTGCTCATGGAGTACTTGGAAGAGTACAACATCACTTTCCCGAGCCAGATGCACCTCGTGTTTTTCAACGACGCGATGCATCACATTTCGCGCATCTGCCGCGTCTTGAGTCAGCCTCGCGGTAACGCGTTGCTCGTAGGCGTTGGCGGCTCTGGCCGACAGAGTCTGACGAGGCTGGCGGCGTTCATGGCTGACTACCGGTGCTTCTCGATCGAGATCACGCGAGGGTACGGAGCCAATGAGTTCCACGAAGACCTCAAGAAGATCCTCATGGCCGCTGGCGCCGAGAACAAACCAGTCGTGTTCCTCTTCTCGGACGCTCAGATTGTCCAAGAGTCGTTCTTGGAGGATATCAACAACGTCCTGAACACTGGTGAGGTGCCGAACCTGTTTGCCGCAGATGAAATAGAGAAGATTGTGGGCATGGTGCGGCCACTTGCTCAGCAAGTCGGGAAGGTCACACGCGAAGACATCCTCCAGTATTACGTCACTCTCGTACGTGAAAACCTGCACGTCGTCCTTGCTTTCTCGCCCATCGGTGCAGGCTTCCGGAACCGCTGCCGCATGTTCCCGTCGCTCGTCAACTGCTGCACGATCGACTGGTTCAATGCGTGGCCCGAGGACGCGCTCAACTCGGTCGCGAAGCGATTCTTTGCTGCGAACGCGGAGGAGCTAGGCATCCAGGAAAACGTCGACACACTCTGTACGATGGCGGTGACGATTCACCGAAGTGTCGAGGACGCGACCGCGCGGTTTTACGAGCAGCTGAAGCGGCGGAACTACACGACACCAACGAGTTATCTCGAGCTGATCAAGCTGTACGTGGACATGCTGCGCAACCACCGTCACCTCGTTCGCGTGAAGGAGGCGAGGTACCGCGGTGGTCTCAAGAAGCTTACCGAGACGGAGGAGATCGTCGGGAACCTGAAGAAGTCGCTGACGGACTTGCAGCCGGTGCTGATCAAGGCGCAAGAAGACACGACAATTCTGCTCGAGCAGGTGGCGAAAGATCAAGCCGAGGCGGACAAGCAGCAGCAGATCATCCAGGCAGATGTTGAGGCAGCCAACAAGATCGCGGAGGAAGTCAAAGTCATCAAGGACGACTGTCAGAAAGACCTGGACGAGGCAATGCCTGCGTACTACGCAGCTATCAAGGCGCTGTCCCAGCTCAAGAAGGACGACGTCACCGTCCTTAAGACGTTCACGAACCCGCCTCGGCTTGTCGGGGTGACCATGAACGCTGTATGCCTTCTCTTCGGAGCGAAACAGGAGTGGAACGAAGCCAAGAAGCTGTTGAACGACATGAAGTTTCTCGACAAACTCAAGGAGTACGATAAGGACAACATCCCGCCCAAAACGATCAAGCAACTCGCCAAGTTTATGCAGGATGACGAGTTTACCCCAGAGACACTGAGCACCATTTCAACGGCCGCCACATCGCTGTGCATGTGGGTCCGTGCCATGTACACATACGACACGGTGGCGAAGAACATCGGGCCGAAGAAGGAGAATCTCAAGGCAGCGGAGCAGCGGCTGGAAGCGGAGCAAAAACAGCTCGACATCAAGCAGGCTGGCCTTCGTGAAGTGCTGAAGAAGGTTGCAGATCTGAAGCGGACTCTTGAAGAGGCACAGCAGAAGAAGGTGGACCTTGAGAAGCAGACGCAAAAGACCCAAGCACAGCTCCTTCGAGCAGAGAAGCTCATTGACTCGCTCGGGGAGGAGCAGGGTCGCTGGAAGGAGTGCGCTGAAGCCCTTGCTGTCGATATGGTGAACCTCGTCGGGGATATGATCCTGTCCGCAGGCTGCATCGCGTATCTCGGCCCGTTCACGGCCGAGTTCCGCCATGAGCTGCAGCAGCAGTGGATCTCCTTCTGCAAAGACAGCAAACTCCCAGTGGACGGCAGCTTCTCCTTCCAGCGCGTTCTCGCCGATCCGGTCGTGGTTCGCGAATGGAACATCATGGGCCTTCCCGCCGACACGTTCTCCATCGAGAACGGTCTGTTCACGACGATGGGTCGCCGCTGGCCACTGATGATCGACCCACAGAGCCAAGCCAACAAGTGGATCAAGAACATGTACAAAGCGGCAGGCTCGCTCCAGATCATTAAACTCTCACAGAAGGACTTCCTGCGCACACTCGAGAACGCGATTCGGTACGGGGCTCCTGTGCTACTCGAGAATGTTGAGGAGGACTTGGATCCGTCACTTGAGCCTGTGCTGCTCAAGCAAGTGTTCAAACGTGGAGGTCAATTCCTCCTCCACTTGGGAGACAGCGACGTGCCCTACAGCGACAGCTTCCGATTCTACATCACGACGAAGCTGGCGAACCCGCACTACATGCCCGAGATCTGCATCAAGGTGACAGTGATCAACTTCACGGTCACACTCACCGGCTTGGAGGACCAGCTGCTTGTTGACGTTGTGCGGAGCGAGCGACCCGATCTGGAGCAGAAGAAGAACGAGCTGACAGTCAACATTGCCGCTGACAAGAAGCAGCTGAAGGAGATCGAGGACAAGATCTTGTATATGCTCGAGAACTCGCAAGGCAACATCCTGGACGACGAAGAGCTGATTGACACGTTGGCGCACAGTAAGGTCACCTCATCGGCAATCAAGACCCGTATGGCGGAGGCAGAGACGACATCAACGGAGATCGATCGTACGCGCGAGGGGTACCGATGCGTCGCCGTGCGTGGCTCGATCATCTATTTTGCTATTGCGAGCCTAGCGCTCGTTGACCCCATGTACCAGTACTCGTTGCAGTTCTACCAGAAGCTGTTCGTCATGCGACTGGAGAACTCGACAAAGTCTGAAGTGCTGGACGAGCGCCTGCAGATCTTGATGGACGATATCACGCTGTCCATGTTCGTGAACGTCTGCCGCGGACTGTTCGAGAAGGACAAGATCGTGTACGCGTTCATGATCGCGGCCAACATTTTACTGCAGCGCGGAGCTATCACTGCGGCGGAGTGGGCATTCTTCCTCGTCGGCGACAAACGCAGCGCAGCAGCTCAGAACGCGCTCGCCGCGTCGTGCGGTCTTTCTCGTCCGCTCTGGTTCTCCGATCGTGTCTGGAAAACCCTCCTTGGTATGCGAGAGGTGTCCCCAGCACTCGCCTCGCTTGCTGAGCACGTGGTGGGGAATCCTGAGCCGTGGAAGCAAGCCATGGTGCTCTCGGACCTGCCGCACGCTGAGCGGCTTCCGGATCCGTGGGAAACGACCCTGACCAACTTCCAGCGACTGCTTGTGCTCCGGGTCTTCCGCGAGGAGATGCTGGTCTTCGGCACTCGAGAGTTCGTGGGCCGCGAACTTGGCGCAGTCTTCACCGAGTCGCCCCCCTTCGATCTCGCGGGGTGCTACCGCGACTCGAAGCCCGAGACGCCTCTCATCTTCGTGTTATCGCCGGGAGCCGACATCAACGACTACTTACTGGAGCTTGCCAAGCAAGAAGGCAAGGAGGGTTCAGGACTGAAGATCATCTCCCTCGGCCAGGGCCAAGGGCCGATCGCCGAGGCACTCATGAAGCAAGCCAAGGAGACGGGCGACTGGGTGTGCTTGCAGAACTGCCACCTTGCCGTCTCATGGCTCGGCCGGTTGGAGCACATCTTAGAGCAAGCGCAGACAGAGGAGACGCACCCGGAGTTCCGGTTGTGGCTGACAAGTATGCCGAGTCCGCGCTTCCCGGTCCCCATCCTGCAAAACGGTATCAAGATCACGAACGAGCCGCCGAAGGGCATCCGAGCGAACCTCGGACGCACCTTCCTTGACATGAAGGAGGCTGACTACGAAGGGTGCACCAAGCCGCGCGAGTACAAGAAGCTGCTGTTCGCGCTCGCGTTCTACAACGCGGTGTGTCTCGAGCGCCGCAAGTTCGGCGCTGTCGGGTGGAACATCCCGTACGAATGGATGAACAGCGACCTCAAGACGGGCATGCAGCAGGTCCGGCTGTACCTCGAGGAGCAGGACACGGTGCCGTACGTGACGCTGAACGTCATGGTCGCCGACATTTCGTACGGCGGACGCATCACGGATCGGTGGGACAAGCGCACCAACTCGAGCATCATGCGGAAGCTGTTCTGTGCTGCCGTCATGGATGATGACTACCGCTTTACGTCCTCGAACATGTACTTCGCGCCGCCAGAGGGCTCGCTCGTCGCCGTCCGTGACTACGTCGGGACGCTCCCGACTGTGGACGCCCCCGACATCTTCGGGCTGCATGCGAACGCTGACATTACGTTCCAGCAAAAGGAGACCGGCCAACTGCTTGGCACGATCCTGCGCATGCTGGGCGGTGGCGGCAGCGGCGATAGCGGCGGCGGGTCTGCTGCGCAGAGCAACGACGCGATCGTGATGGATATGGTCGTCTCCATCCAGGAGCGAATGCCCAACTTGTTCTCTGAGAGCCAAGCGCACGCGTCAACATTCATGGAGGCTGCAGGTGGCAGCCGCAACTCGCTCGGCGTGTTCCTGTCCCAAGAGATGATCCGCTTCAACGTGCTCATCACGGTCATGAAGTCGACGCTCGAGTCGCTCAAACGCGCGATCAAAGGACTGGTGGTCATGTCGGGGCCGCTCGAGAAAATGTACAACGGGTTCCTCATCCAGCAGATCCCGCGCGAGTGGGAGGACGCGGGGTACCCGTGCCTCAAGCCGCTGGCGTCGTGGATCGAGGACTTCTTCGCGCGCATCGCGTTCACGCAGGAGTGGCTGGTGAGCGGGCCGCCACTGTCGTTCTGGCTGTCGGGCTTCTTCTTCCCGCAGGGCTTCATGACGGCCGTCAAGCAGGCGTTCTCGCGCGAGAAGCAGATCGCCATCGACGCGCTCGTCGTGTCGTGTGAGATCACGTCTCGAGACAAGGAGGCGTACCGGTCGCCGCCGGCGTTTGGCGTGTACATCTTCGGGCTGTTCATGGAGGGAGCGCGGTACGACCGGAACGCCATGATGATGGCCGAGTCGATCCCCGGCGAGCTGTTCGACCGCATGCCCGTCATCTGGCTCAAGCCCATGAGGCGAGAGGAGTACAAGCCGACGGACGTGTACGAGTGCCCGCTGTACAAGACGTCCATCCGCGCCGGCACGCTGTCCACGACGGGCCACTCGACCAACTTCGTCGTGGCGCTCGACGTGCCGACGGACAAGAGCCCGGACCACTGGATCCGCCGCGGGTGCGCCATGCTCTGCATGCTGGACACGTGAGTGGTGGCATCCCACCTCGCGTACTATATCGAAGTAAGGCATGCATGATCTTTGGAGGACATGGAGAGCACGGAGGGCATGGGAGACCAAGGAGGATCGAGCGTCAAGGTTCAACGCGGTATAGTCACTAAAGGGGCGAGTAGCGATAGTGACAGGAGACCGCCGCACATGCGAATG
Organism: Phytopythium litorale; assembly: GCA_023338075.1. NCBI lineage: Eukaryota > Oomycota > Peronosporomycetes > Pythiales > Pythiaceae > Phytopythium > Phytopythium litorale. Next base: position 46,214 of record JAADYB010000034.1, read on the forward strand.
GACATTTCGGCTGGTGACGAGTTTCGCGACGTCGGATGATCGGGTCGTCGCGTCGCGCGGGAGGAGCAGCGGCAGTCATCCGACCGGCAGGCGGGCGGGTGAATTGAGGATGTGTATGTAGCGGAGCGGAGACCGTCCGACGGGTAATGCGTGCTGCAAAGGAGGCGAAGGCAAAACGCCAATTGGTAATGCATGAAGGTGAGCGAGGGCGGCCTCGTCGATCGTAGCGTCATCTGGTGTCAAGTCCGTTGGAACTTGCAACTTGAAACAGCGCAGGAGGCCGGCGAAAGAGAGGAAGAGGAGGGACGCCGAGGCTGTAGCGGCGTCGCGCGGAGGAGCGCTCATGCTCCCTTTGCACGTTCGCCATTGCTGCGGCCATGTCACGCGCTGATGTGTCCATGCAATTCACTCCGCCCTCAAGGTCTGCGATGGGTGGGCCGGCGCCACTGCGTGCTACTCTTCCCACGTGGCCGGGATTTTGTCGTCGTCGTCAATGGCTGGCGGTGACACGCTCAGAACAGGAGAGCACGAACGAGACTGCAGCGTGGCCCTCGATCCGTTCAAGTGCGCTTCCTCCACGCTGTGCCACAGTGCGGCGCGCACACTGGATGTTTGTATGCGAGTGGGCTGTGGACGACGCGAACTGGCGCTTCAGCGCGCCGTTCTGCCGCTGATTTAGGCGATGTGGAATGCCAGTAATGAAGACACATATATATAGTTACAGGAGTTTTTTAGCAGGCATCAGTCACAACTGAAGCGTCCTGAAATAGAAAATATGTGTTTGCACAGTTTGATAAAATGGATGCTGATCCGAAGAAACCCGCCCTGGGGGCTCACTTCATGTGACGCTTTTCCCTCTGCTCTGCTGCCACGCCTCGGCTTCTCGTCTCCTCTCTCCAATGCCAGCCCACTGTTTTGCTATCTTCACCGAGCTTCTCTTTCTCTCTGTACGAACGCGCTCAGCATGCACGTGCATCTGATAGCCGCAGCACATGGCGAGCCGATCACGACGACAGCATGGACCGCGGTGATCAGGCGGTGCATGACTTTAGTCTCGGCCGAGGCGCAGCACCGCCCTGCTGACCTGACGGCTTGACTGACTCCGTCTGTCAGCCCCCATGCCGCTGCTGTCTTGGATTCATCCAGTTCACTCAGCTGATACTTTTCTCCCTCCACCTGCCGCTCGGTTTGGTTCAACGCATCCGACACCGGGCCGGCACGCCATGCCACGCGCGACTTTACGTCCGAAGTTGGCTGCGAATGCGCAAGGCCTCCGGTGGCCACCGCTCTCTTCGTCAGACACCCGATGAGCTCCAGCGACGATGACACGACTCCCAGCGTCAACGAAACCTGGGCAACACGCCGCGATTGCTGCTGCCATGGGCCCCGTCCTTGCTCCTTTCCTCTTCGAGTCACCCGTCCAGGTGTCCTGGCACTCCAACCCTCTTTGGCGCAGAGCACATGCGTCTGGTAGATGAGACCGTCCTGTGCGAGAGAGGTCTGTCGCGACGACGACTCGGCGGTCACCATCCTCCCTGATCACAGCCAGCGAAAGAGAGACTCTCGGAGAGAGAGAGAGAGCGCGATGCATCCGCGCCAGCTGGGCGGTCGCCATCGGCTGCAGCCGGCAGCCTCGCGTTGAGTGTCCGAGTCTCTGACAGTCTCTGCTGACGCCTCCCCTTCGTCGTAACAGACGGACCTCCACGCCCCGCGACTGCACCACAGCAGTGGGGACCACCGCCGTCCCCTCCCAGCTCCAGCTCCAGCTCCGTCCTCGTTCGTTCTCGCGGCCCCAGCCTATCCATTTGCCAATCTCCCGCCGAGTCGAGGACACGCACGGACGCCCTCGAGCAGCAGCAGCAGCGGGCATGAAGGAGCTCGACTACGCCATGACGCTCGACTCGGACGTGACCATCATGGGCAACGGCATGGTGCACAGCGAGGACGACACGCCGCGCGAGTACCGCAAGCTGCGCCACGTGTACGACGACGCGATCGAGGGCGGTGCCCTGCGTGACGGTGGCGCGCCCAGCCTCTTCTCGCGCGACTACATCGGCCTCGTGGCGCAGTACGCGGCCGTCGGGCTCATCGACGGACTGCTGCCCAACGTCGTCTACCCGTTCCTGCAGAACTACCTCAACATCTCTGGCGCGCAGACGACCACGGCCGCCGTGCTCGTGCAGCTGCCGTGGTCCTTCAAGACCTTCTACGGCATCCTGTCCGACTGCTTCCCGATCCGCGGCTACCGCCGGCGGCCGTACATGCTCATCGGCTGGAGCATCGCGCTTGCCATGCTCATCTACATGGCGTGCATGCCCGCTGGTGAGCCGTACTTCACCAACCCGAGCTACCGCGACGTCAAGCCCGAGAACTACACGGACGAGATCACGGCGACCATCAACTACAGCGCCGCGGATCAGGGCAGCAAGTACATCATCCCCATGATGCTGTGCGCCTTCGGGTACCTGATGGCCGACGTGTGCGCCGACGGCTTCGTGGTCGAGCTGGCGCAGCGCGAGCCGACGAACGTGCGCGGCCATACGCAGACGGTCATCTACACGACGCGCTGGACGTTCACCATCCTGGCGCAGGTGCTCATCGCCATCGGCTTCAACGGCGAGGACTACGGCGGCAACTTCTCCTTCTCGCTCTCCTTCCCCGTGCTCATGCTGATCGTGGCCATCCTGATCGCGCCGATCCTCCCCATCACGTGGTTCTTCCTGCGCGAGGACCGGTGCGAGCGCATCGACTTCCGCGTCTACATCTCGACGCTGTGGGAGATCATGCAGACGCGCGCCGTGTTCCAGTACATCGCCTTCACCTTCTTCCAGGGCATCTTCGCGTCCTTCACGTACACGTCCAAGAACCCGATCCAGACGTACTGGATCGGCACGACGCCGCTGAACGAGAAGATCGCCGGCGTGCTCACCTACGCCGTCTTTTCGGCCGCCATTTGGTTCGCCGGCAAGTACGGCCTGCACTGGGACTGGCGCCGCACGTACGCCGTCACCATGTTCGCCTTCGTCGGCATCGACGTGCTCTGCAAGACGCTGACCATCTGGGACGTGTACCGCGCCGAGTGGTTCTGGCTCGGCATGCCCGTGCTCGAGCAGATTCCGCTGGGTATCATCTTCATCGTCGGGTCCTTCATCATCGTCGAGCTCTCGGCCGAGGGCCACGAAGGCGCCATGTACGGCCTGCTCACGACCGTGTACAACCTCGGAGCACCGTTCGCCACGGCGCTCACGCGCAACGTCGACGCGCCGTTCGGACTTGACACGGAGCGCATCCAGAACGACTCGCACGGCGTGCGCAGCGACATCTACTGGACCACCATCATCATGTACTGCGCCAACCTCTTCTCGCTCGCCTTCCTCGTGCTGCTGCCGCGCCAGAAGGAGGAGACGCAGCTGATGAAGCGCCTCGGGGCCTCCTCGTGGCTCATGGGCGCCATCACCGTCGGCTACCTGACCATCGCGCTCATCTACGCCGTCGTCGTCAACATCCTCAGCATCTTCCCCAGCACCTCGTGCCTCACCATTGCCGGCGGCGACGGCTGCTAAGCCCTCCCGTCCGTCTGTCAGCTCACTCCGAGCTGCAGCTGGCGTCAGCCGGCTACCTGCTACGTCCCATGCGTCCCCCAACAAAGTTTAAGCCTATTCAAAAGTACGGATGTTGTCTATGCATGCCTTGGTTCGCTCTGCTACTTGTCCGTCCCGTGTCTTGGTGTTGATTGGCACTCGTGTCGTGCCGTCACTAGAGGAGAAGCCCGTGCGCGGCTGGGTCACTGGAAGAGCGACCAGTCGAGCACGGCGAAGGACGTGAAGGCCTGCATGAAGATGGCCGCGCCGGCTTCGGAGCTGTTCTCCAGCTGGAACGCGCCGCTGCTGCTGCTCGCCGGGTTGATGTGCATGGGCACCGACACCGAGACGACCACGTCCGTCGTCACGCCCGGCAGTCTGTTGGACGCATCGCGTCGTCATCACACCAGCAGCACCACTTGATGAGCACCACGACCACCGTCTCCATCCCGACCGACAAGCGTACCGGACGTTGCCCAGGTACACGCGCACGACGTTCTTGGCGTCGTCGCCCTCCTTGAACTTGGCCACGCGCTGGTCGCCCACGATGACGCTGGCGGCGTGCGGCGCGTCGATCTTGGGCGCCTTGTCGCCGCTCACCGACGCCTCGGCGAGCAGCACCGACACGTCGGCCGGCCCGCAGCCGTTCGAGCCCGCGATCTCGTCGAAGAAGTGGCGCGCGCTTTCGGCGTCCGAGACCTCTGCTTCGTACTGCAGCAGCTCGATGATCACGCACACGTCCGTCGCGGCGTGCGCGAACACTTCCTGGTTGTCCGGCACCTGGCGGAACGTGCTGTCGGTCGCGAACGGGGTAACTCGGGTTAGAGAGGGAGGTCAAGGCTCGGACCGGTGCGGATCGAGAGCGCAGACACGCGTACCTGACGTCCACGAAGCCGTCGGGCACCTCGCAGGACAGCGCGCCCCCGAAGAGCGGTCGCACAGAGCTCATGCTGGACGTCGTCTTGTCAGGCTTGAGTTGGTGTTGATCGCCAAGTGGTCTTTTGATTTCGGGCGAACGTAGACCGACCTGGGTACAATCGAGCCACTCAACCCAGTCGGTGTCAGTAGTGATGTGGTGGTGTGGTCGACTCCAAGCTGCGATATCGAAAACATGTTTCAACCAATTAAGGTGGCCCACACAGGACGCATGTCCAAGACCTGATGGACGCAGCGTTGTTTACGGCATTCTTGACAAGGTTCGAGAAAGTCGTAACTAACTCTGCAAGTTTTACGTGAAATTCATTTACGTACAATACTCTCTCACCCGTCCATAAAATCAATCAACCTGTTCAATATATGCGAAAATACGACCCCGTCTTCATATCTACCCGCTGAGCCTTTGGCTGGCGGCGTATCTTGGAAACTCCACCGACTGGGGCCAAGCATCCTGTGAAGCGCCGCCTGCTCGGCTCATTCCCCGTCCCTCCAAGGCTCCAGACAGCTCGCAGCGACCATGAAGGTGCGTCCACCGCATCCGCGTCTCTGTGCTGGAGCTGCTGTGCGCAAGAAGCGACCGGGTGCGCGTTGAGCGCGTCGCTAACGAGCGCGTTCTTGCCCGGCTTGGCGACAGATCGAGGAGGTGCAGTCGACGACCAAGACGCAGCGCATCGCGTCGCACACGCACGTCAAGGGCCTAGGGCTGGACACTGACGGCAACGCGCTGGCCATCGCGTCGGGCCTCGTAGGCCAGGAGCGCGCGCGCGAGGCCGCGGGCATCGTGGTGGAGCTCATCCGGTCCAAGAAGATGGCGGGCCGCGCGCTGCTGCTCGCGGGCGCGCCGGGCACGGGCAAGACGGCGCTGGCGCTCGGCATCTCGCAGGAGCTGGGCCCCAAGGTGCCGTTCTGCCCCATGGTCGGCTCGGAGGTGTACTCGTCCGAGGTCAAGAAGACGGAGATCCTGATGGAGAACTTCCGGCGCGCCATCGGCCTGCGCATCAAGGAGAGCAAGGAGGTGTACGAGGGCGAGGTGACGGAAATGACGCCCGAGGAGACGGAGAACCCACTGGGCGGGTACGGCAAGACCATCTCGCACGTCATCGTGGGGCTCAAGACCACCAAAGGCGCCAAGCAGCTGCGCCTCGACCCGAGTATCTATGAGGCGCTGCAAAAGGAGAAGGTGTCGGTGGGTGACGTCATTTACATCGAGGCCAACAACGGGTCCGTCAAGCGCGTGGGCCGCTCGGACGCCTACGCGACCGAGTACGACCTCGAGGCCGAGGAGTACGTGCCCGTGCCCAAGGGCGACGTGCACAAGAAGAAGGAGCTCATCCAGGACGTGACGCTGCACGACCTGGACATCGCCAACGCGCGGCCGCAAGGCGGGCAGGACATCATGTCCATGATGGGCCAGATGATGAAGCCCAAGAAGACGGAGATCACGGAGAAGCTGCGCACGGAGATCAACAAGGTCGTCAACCGGTACATCGACCAGGGCGTTGCCGAGCTCGTGCCCGGCGTGCTCTTCGTCGACGAGGTGCACATGCTCGACATTGAGTGCTTCACGTACCTCAACCGCGCGCTCGAGTCGACGCTCGCGCCCATCGTCATCTTCGCCACCAACCGCGGCGTCTGCACGATCCGCGGCACGGACATCTCGTCTCCGCATGGCGTGCCGCTCGACCTGCTGGACCGCATGCTCATCGTGCGCACCATGCCGTACTCAGTCGAGGAGATGGTCGAGATCCTCAAGATCCGCGCTGAGGCCGAGGGCATCACGCTCAAGGACGACGCGACTCACCGACTGGGCGAGATCGGCTCGCAGACGTCGCTGCGCTACAGCGTGCAGCTGCTCACGCCGTCGCGCATCCTGGCCGAGACGCAGGGCCGCAAGGAGGTCGAGGTCGACGACGTGGACGAGATCAACGAGCTCTTCAGCGACGCCAAGCGCTCGGCCCACGCGCTAGCACAGAGCGAGGGCTATCTCATGTGATTCGGACCTGCAGAGTGACGGAGTCGTGTCCTGCAAGAGCCCGTCATTGCACTGTGATGGACCTGCGCACGCTCATCGCTTTTTGAATGCCACTTTAGTAACATGCTGCATGCCTTGCCACCGAAAGGATTCTCGCTTGCGTCGCTTGGATGATGCAGATCGCTCGCTCGCTCGATTGGGAAGGCGGCCGTGAAGGGTCACAGGACACACTCGTGAGGGCATCACGCGCTGCTTCGCTGCTCCTGACAGCGCCGATGGAGGCGCTTCGAGCTTCTCCCGGGGCCGTGACGGAGACGGCCATCTTCTCCGCGCTCTCCCCACAGCAGCACGCGCCGTACCGGCGGCATGACGCTCCGAGACCTCGCTCGTCCGCCTCCTCCTCTGTATCTGCTGGCGGCGTGGTCTTACCTCGAGTCGGTCCTGGACGCTCCGAGTCGCCAAGACCAAGTGGCGATGCGCTTTATCTGCCAGGAACCGAGGTGATGCTGCCGCCCAAGACGCCGAGGTCGCTGCTGTCCAGCGTCCCGATCACAGTCAACGAGTGTGTCGTCGTGTGGCAGTTCTTGTGCGACTGGATCACTGCGCAGGTCCGATCGTACACAGTAAAGCCACGCGAAAGCACAAGCCTCACGCAGTATCGCCTCTGTTGAATCCGCTGCTGTGTAGTTGGCGATGGAGGCCCCCGCCGCGATCCCGGGCTTCGGCATCATCACACTCAAGGCGCAGCCAGCTCAGCACCGAGTCGCCGTCTTTGGTACGCTGAGGTCGTCGTGGTTGGCTTGAGGCGGGTTGTCGCGTCTAGGCTGACTTCTCCCGCGTGGATAGACCCCGAGCGCGCGTTCCTGGACAAGTTCGCGCTCCAGACGACGAGTGCGAGCCGCCATCCCCTCCCTGCTCGTCAATTGATCGGCCATGCGGGCGAGAAGCTCGCTTATCAGTCTCCCATGCTCAGACAGCGAGCTCTTGTGAACTCACAGCCCACACAGCAACCCGGATCCTTCAGCTACATGGAGATGGCGGCGTGCTGTGCCACGACGACACCTATGGACGCTGCGAAGGCGCAGGAGTGGCTTCAAGCAGTCATCCAGAAGATCGGAGAGGCCATGAACCAGTGCAAATGGGTGCGACAGCTTGCTGGCTTGTGATCGATGCTGCTTTGAATTGCTGACTGCTTTATCATCGGAAATGGACAGGTTGAGCTCAATCTCCGCGTCGGAATTTTGACTTGCACCGACGCGACCATCGAGCCCCAGCTCACCTCTCGGCACTCGGTACGATGCTCAATCGTTGACCACTTTTATGCGTTAACGAGTCTTAATAGTCATGCGGTGTCGTTGCGCAGATTGTTTCGTCCAAGCCCTCCAAGGGGGACGAAGTTCGACGGATTGAAAGCGTAACTTCCCAGACGCCACCGCAGCATACTCTTCACCCAATGTCACAGCACTCGGCGCCAGCTCCAGAGCAATCTCCAGCAAGGAACCCGAGATCTTCATACCTTACGAGCCGTGATTTTCCCCCTGCAATCCAGTTGCACCAGGTCGTTTCAAACTCTCAGGCGGAGTGCTCCCAGCGTCCACCGCATCGACCGACCATGTGGAGTCCGCGTAGTGGTAGTACCAGTTCACCACGCTCCCAGCAACTTGTTCCTCGACGGATTCATTCGCCGAAGGAACTTGGTAGTGACCATGAACGACCAGAAGCGATAGGATCCTCGACAGCAAACTCCGACAGTGTCATTGTGCAGCACGATCTTGCTCGAGCGAGCCAGCAAACCGGCGGATTGTCGCTGTTTGACCCACTCAGCCGCACGCTTTGCGTGGAACCAGATCAGAACCTGAGCATCCTCTTACCCTCGAACCGAATCGGTGCCAACTTCTCCGAAGCCGCAAAGCGTTTGATCACAGCCAACGTATCCGGTGAAAACAGAGCGGACAGCTCCAAGCTCGGCGTCACATTTATAGCACCCGACAAATGGCGCTCGGTAGCACTGAATGGCAACTACGCAGGCTTCGCCAAGTTGACTGGTAGCTCAGAAGCCCGCTACTTTGAGTGCTTGAAGTCAGACAGCCTCATTGAGCCACGTTACCTTGCACCACTGTCACCTGAGATCGCGCACCGTGTCGTTGTGGCAGCTCTCAAGTACATACCATCAACTCGGACGTCTTCGCGTCTTGTGACGATCTTGGATTGTGAACAGCATCAGATGGAGGACAACTACTACGCCAGCGTCAGGAAAGCCGTTCTTGACTATTTGCTTCTCCGGAGGGAGACTCAAGTTCACCTTGGGATCACCCAAGGCATACCGGTGCATGCGGCTCTCCCGTCGCGATGGAAGTGGGGCGATAGCGCCGGCATAAACGGCTGCATGAAAGACTTGAAGTTCTTGACCGCAGGATACAAAAGTTCATTTGGAAGCAGCCGACCAAACAAAAAGCCAAGTCGTCGTCTCTGGGACGCTGAAGGTGTCACTTTTCGTCGGGAGCGGCTCGAATCGGCTCAAGCTGCGCGCAAACTGCGTCGGAAGAAGCTTGAAGTAAAACTTGCAGCCAAACTCATGCTCACCGACCCTTGTTTGCAGCGAATGCAAGCAGTGTGGCTCGACATGGAATCATCATTGGTGCTCGTGAATTTGCCAGATTCAGAAGCGGCGCACGTGACCGACACGCCACCAGGCATAGCTGCGTTTGTTCAAGATCAGCTGGATCACGCCACGCGCACGAAGGAACAGCTACTGTTATGCTGGCACGACAAAGCGCGCTCTATCATTGGCATGTCGGCAGGTAACCGCGAGCTGGACGCTGCACGAAAGCGTCACCTGATGAACGCGGTTGCGACGCTCATGTCAATTCAGCTCCGCTCTCTGGTTGAGAAGGCGATCGCGAGGTACCTCACATTCTTTGAGCAGTTTGCTCCGGAGAATAGTGTGAATACTGCGTCCGTGCGTGGCTCTGGCCTGCTGGCTTCACTGATGTTGCAGCCACAATCAGCTCAAAGTGATGCCGTGGTAGGCGCTGAAGCTGTAGCGGTTGATTACCGAGACCCTCTTGACGAAGTCCCCAGCTGCTTGCTGGGTGTACTTCACAACCTGCTGAAGCTCTTCCAAGATGTTCCGCGAGTCGGAGACAACGATGGAGACAACACCCCTGTGAGTACAACAACGCCATCACTGTTGTGGAGCGTTGCCTCGTGTGAAGAAGGGGTTGTCGCTGCCACAATCCGGATACGCAAGATCGTGGAGCAAAACTTGGGAGGTCTCCGCGGTGTTCAGGCGCTCTATCAGTCGTTCGCAGTTCAGTTCCAGCAAATTGCTGGGTCTCGTGTTTTGAAGGAGGCGAGTCGATCCATGAATTACACTCCCAGCCAGCTCGAGGCATTTCAAGGTGCCATCCAACATGCTCAAGCCACTGCCAGGAGTCTTCAGTCCCAGGTGACGGGGTTGAACCATCTGAATCTGTTCGCGGTGGACTGCAGAGATGTGAACACCGCGCTGACTTTGCGGTATATTCAGTGGGTGAGTGATTCACTCGAGGCTTTCCAGCAAAGGACGAATGAGATGGTTGCTCAGCTGTCTCGCGCGTACAAAGAAGTCGCCACCCGCTTAGTGAGACGCCCTACCAATCTTGATGAGTTACTGGAGGCCGAGGCGTTTGCGATGCTGCTCAAGAAGAGACGTCTCGCAGAGCTTCAAGACGAGGCTGAGACGATCAAGGAACACGTGCGGTTCCTTCTCTTTGACCGGGAAGCGGTGCACGTTCCAGTCAGTGACGAAGAGAGAACTGAGCAGCCAGCCCAGAACGACAGTGAAGACCTGTCGACGGACATTAAGAGGGACACTCCCAGGAGCGGATTTTCCGTGTCAGGGGACTTGCTAGCGCGATCAGCCAGCACATTTTGGTGGCATTCGCGGATCACGAAGTTGGCTCGCGATACAGATGCCATGTTGATGAGCGAACGCGCTCGCATTGAAGCGGGTTTCGTGTCCAGGCGAACGCTTTTGCTTGCCGAGATTGATGAGTTCGAGGGTGAAGTGAAAGCGCTGGCGAAGAAAGGAGATCTTCGACATGCGGCAACCAACGTTGTGCAACTGGGGAAAATGAAGGAAGTGCTTGCAACGTTCAGGAAAACGGCTGAGGCTGTCGTGATCGACGAGGGTCGGCTCCAGTGGGTGACCACGGACTTCGGCAAGCTGGACGACGTCGCCGAAGCGTTGGAACCGTACGAGCAACTCTGGCGGACTGCGCGCGAGTTCCGGGAGATGAGTTCGCGATGGCTGCGCAGCAACGTCTTCGAGCTGTCGGGGTGCGAGGGACTTCCGATGCTCATGCAAATGATCAGCGTCGTTTCCAACGTGAGCAAACGCTTGGAGATGAGCGCGGCAGGCGCCGCCTTGACCGCCGAACTCTTGAGGAAGCAGATGTCGGAGTTTCGTGAGAACATTCGCCTTGTGCTCGCGCTGTCCAACGCAGCCATGAAGGATCGACATATGAGCGAAGTGGCGGCACTGCTAGGAGTTCCTGAAATCGAGGCACGCGAGCCAGTGACCTTGCTCAAGCTCCTGGAGAACGGCGCGTACGAGAGAGTGTCAAAGGTGGTCGAGATCAGCGAGAGCGCTTCGCAGCAGCTTGCCGTTGAGCTCGCGCTTGCTGAGGTTGCGGCGGAGTGGACGACTGTCCGTATCGAGTTCAAGACCAACGCTGGTCGCGATCAATTCAATCGAGTTGAGGTTGAAGGTGTCACCGACTCCACCTCCTCAACTGACCTTCAGCAGCGGCAAGTGGGCTCCTACATCCCTATGTTGGACAAGTACGCGATAGAAGGCATCGTGTCTCTTGTGGAAGATCACGCGATGAGACTTCAGGCACTCTCGTGTTTGCCCTGTGCTGCACCGTTTGCAGATCAAATTGCGTCGTGGATGGCGTTTAGTGAGCGCGTCCGGTCATCAGTCGATGTGATGGCCACCAACGAGCGCGCGTGGCGGTACTTGTCGCCAATATTTGCTTCGGGGCTCACGGATGAGGCCAACTCGATGTCGCCTTCGACAAAGTCGGACACTCACAGCTTCACCGAGGCGGATGAGCTATACCGATCAATCATGCAGCAAATCGATGTGAACCCATCGATGTGCAGCCTCATCCGCCAGCCTAACAGTTCTGGGACTCGTACCGAACAATCGCATGCGCTCCACACCAATGCCTCGGAGACAGACATCGTACCACAGTTGTACAAGTGTCGAGAGTTGCTGGATGCTGTGAAGGAGACGGTGCGAGTTGGAGTTGAGAGCACTCGTGCGAGCTTCTCACGCTTCAACTTCTTGACGGACGCAGATCTAATTGCAGCACTCAGCTGCTCGCCAGGTTCCTTGTGGACGAGCTCGCCAGCATTCTGGTCCATTATGACGCGAGGTTGTTTTCCTGGTGTTCACGGAGTTGCGCTCAACGGCACAGGCGATATCGTCGCTTTGGTGAGCTCGGTAGGGGAGAACTTCCCCCTTGGCGCGCCTATTTCTACGAAAGAGGCGAGTATCGCCAATTGTCTTGCCAAGATGGAGACCTCGATGCTCACGATTCTCCAGGCATCAGTTCGCGCTGCTCTTGGGGATCTACCACGCAAGGAGTTCCGCAAATGGTGTCTGCTCTGGCCAGAACAAGTGCTGCAAGCTGCGATTCTCCTCTCTTGGACGCTTCAGGGCGAGCGTGCGAACTTTGCTGGTGCGGCAAATGTATCTGTTGAATGGGCTCGGATCGCTTCAGAGCTCACAGAGAAGCAAGTGTCTGTCAGCAAGGAGCTGAAGGCTGCTGCGCTGCCCCGCTCGCGGATATCCCTGTCCAATGTGATCGCTCTGCTCGCGCAGCTCCGCGATGTTTCGCAGCGAATATCCAACGAGCTTGTGAGTCAAGAGCGAGCGGGTAGTGATGTCAGCTTAGCCTGGTTGGCTCAGCCCCGTTTGTACTACGAGGGCAACGCTCTCTTACTGAGGGTGATGACATCAGCGTCGCTGTTGTACGGCTTCGAGTACCTGGGCAACACGACTAACCCGCTGTTGATTACTCCGCTGACTCTGCGGTGCTACCATGCAATCGCACAGACAGCAGGTGTCATGAGCAGCAGAGGCGTCTTGCTCGAAGGACCCTCAGGAGTGGGAAAGTCTACAATTGCTGTGGGTCTTGCTCGACTCTGTGGTCGATTGTCTGTAAGGTTCGAGGCAAACCCAGGGACGGCGGACAGCAAACTGAGTGCCGAGAGATTCGTCCGTGGATCTGCAGCGTGCGGAGCATGGCTCACGCTTCACCGCCTATGCCAGTTCAATAGTATGCAGATCTCAGTGCTGGTTACACTGTGCTCCCAGGTCCAAGACGCGCTTGTCGCGAATTCCACGCAGTGCGTGCTAGCAGGGCACAAAGTGCGCCTTCGCAAAGGGGCGTTCTTCCTGGCAGTCGCGCCTACGATTGCAGGTTCACCGGCGCGTTTCCCTGAGGAAGCTCGATTCTTCTTCCGCCGGGTGGCTGTCCCCCATCTCGACGTGAGCTGCATCGCAGAAGCACTGTTCGCTCGTAGCGGGTTCCAGGAAGCCCGCACACTAAGCAGCGTTGTGTACGCTACGCTGACCTCTTTTGACCGCGACGTCGCGCTGTCAACCGCTGTGTCAGATCAGAACCAAAGGTGTACGGCGTTGGCACAGACTACTCTGATGACATTCGGTGCGGTGAAGCGGGTTGTGGCACGGGCGGGCGAGATCCGACGAGAGATTAAGCATACACTCCCCGGATGCCAAGCGGACGTGAGGAGTGTGCATCTGGCACTTCTTGAGCTAGTCTCTCGCATCTTCCCAGCTCCATGCAGTCCTCGCATCGAGCAGATTTTGTCTGAGCTCACTGACGCTTTGTATCCAAGAACAGCAACGATGAGTGAGGCCGATTCGACAGATCGTATGCATGACACTGAGGCAACAACAACAGCTGCTGTGAGTTCACAAGCCCTCAGCAACGCCGATGGAAGTGAGGACCAATTGCTGATCACATCGAACGAGTCTCCGCCCGTGAAATCACAAAGCCTAGAAATCCAGATAGAGCAGCAAATTCGATCCAGTCACGCTGCAGAGATCGCAGTCTTCGGAACAGTCTTTGTACCGAAATCCCTGCAATTGCTGCAGGCGATGCAGTCTCACCGAGCAGTTGTGATCATTGGAGACATCGGGTCCGGCAAAACGAGCCTCTATCGGTCATTGGCAACCACGCTGAGTACATTGAGTCGGCAGTCCTGCGCCACAATCACCGCAGCGTCACTCACAGAGACCACTGCAACC
>JAADYB010000035.1:0-60008 GCA_023338075.1 Phytopythium litorale
CCCCCCCCCCCCCCCCCCCCCCCCCCCCCCCCCCCCCCCACCGACGACAGACGATCGAGCAAACGCGCTTCAACATGTTTCGCCACGTTGGTGAAAGAACTTCCGGCCCAAGGAACCTTTGCGGAGCGTTCTTTTGTGAGGGGAAAGAGACCAGGCGACAGCCGCCTGTCCGGAATCACCGCGCGCAACCCAAGGAAGTGTCGCAGCGCGCCAGTGCCGAATGACGGTGCAGTTTGCGCCGTTAGCAAGAGAAAAGCCGTGCGTCCAGCGACGGTTTCGCACCGTGATCTGAAACAGATTCGGCGCCTGACCGCGTCTTGTCACAATCGGGGTTGGCACCCAAAATATCCAGGCGAAGGGATCCGACGATTTAGCTCGACGATTTACCATTCCCGTTCTTATTCGTCACGTTTCAAGTGACGAGTTCAAAATACAGTCAATCCTCTGTTTTCAAGTCAAGCGGAAATTATATAAAATGTTAGGTTATCGAATACTGACGATTTGTCTACGCCATTCACATGGAGCTGTTCCTGTGGTGTTGTATAGAATATTCAAAGGTATTGGAAGGTAGTGGGAAATAGACTGTTTTGATTTTACAGTGTGATTGATTCAGATTTAACAAGTGAGTTGAACACTTCAAGTTGAAACAAGTGGCGAATAGTACTCGCCAATGCACCCGCTCACCCGCTGGCAAAGCACGGGAACGGCCGGAGGTCGGACAGCGCGTCCATGGCCTGCAGCGCATGCAGGTACTCGGCGTTGGCCGTGAGCCAGTCGAGCTCCAGCAGCCCTTCCTCGAACGTGGCCGTCCTGCCACCCTGGTCGGCCGAGCAGTACTGGTACTTGCTCTCGGGGTTCAGCGACCAGGCAAAGCCCCCAGCGTATCCTCGCGCCAGCATCGTCGAGATGGTGTAGTCGACAGTGCGCTGGATGGTCTTCTTCGGGTGCTTGTCACCAGCGTAGAGCCCTCCGAACTCGCCGAGAAGCACCGCGTACTGCGGAGACGCATCGACAAGGTACCCAAACATGTCGGTCATCGTGGCGTCCACGCGGGTCGCCAGTGCCTTGTCCGACAACTCGACAAAGTCATGGAGCTCCATCGTATCCGGGTCGACAGTCCCGCCGTCGTAAAAGTAGGGCTGCACGAACACGGCCGACGTGTAGTAGTGCGGAGCCCACACGATCTTGGCTGGCGTGCTGAGCTTGATCGGATACTTCTGGGCGTCTTGCAGCCCGCCGCCATACCAGTCGTTGTAGGTGAAAGCCTCGCCGCCAATGTCGATGTCGTGCGACTTGTAGTTGAGGCCCTCGACGAAGCCCATCCACTTCGGGCAGCCCGTGAGCATTCGCTCTGTGATACGCGCCGCGCCAAGGCGGAAGTCCGTCTCGTCGTCGGTGCCCCACGTGGCATCGAACGGTTCATTCTTGACGTCGATCCCCATCACATTCCAATAGTCGGACGAGCACAAATTCGTCGTGAGCTTGTCGACAGCCGACAGATATGCCTTCTCAGAGATCTCGTCGTTGTACCAGAGCCCGCCAGTGTCGCCGTCCACAAGCGTGTGCATGCTGATCAGCACGCCGATGCGTCGGAACTGCAGCACCTGAATGATGCTCTTGAGCAACGACATATAGTCCTTGGTCGACACAGCCTGATTCGAGTACCGGTTGATCATCTTGCGGTTCGGCACCGTGTTCGTGAGGATGTGGTCGACCATGAGCGGCAGCCGAACAGCGTTGAACTTGTTCGCAGACAGGAACGACGCGATGTGGTACTGTCGAGACAAAAACCATGCGTCAGTGCAGCGCGCCAAGCGAGCAGCGAGAGCATCCATCACGGACCGCTGTCGTCCCTGCAGTCGCATTGTCCCAGAGTCCAAAGACCATGGCTTGTCCGCTGCAGAAATGGAGTGGAGTTAGCGCTGCAAATGGAAAGCAACTTGGTGTGCAAGTCGGACGTACGTCTCCATGCCAAACCAGTTGACACCCTTGATGTCGATGGCCACCTCCGTGCCGTTGTCCGCGACCGCGAAGATTTTGCCGTTCTTGCTGAGGTAGTTGGGTTGTTCGCAGGTGCTCTCGGGGTATTTGAGTGGGTTGCCAATCTCGCCGTCTCCATCGACAAAGTCATTGTCGCCCGAGCTGCTCGCGCCGCCAGTGATGTCTTTGCGGTGGTATATTCGCGAGTTGAACGACCTCAGTCGAGCATGGACGGCGACGTAGTGATTGCGGCCGGCGACTGCGATCGCGAGCGTCGGTAACACTATAATCAGCACCAGCAGCAGTGCTCCGGGCCATCTCTACAAGTACAGCAGCCATCAATCGGTCAGTTCGGACGGGAGCTCAACATCATATCTGCTGCTGACATACCCGAAGACGCCCGCGGTATTTGCCGGGCCTCTCCTTCGCCACTGGGATAATATAGCGGTGACCGAGCACGCCTTGGACGTAGAACGATTGAATTGGTGCATAGGATGCCGAACAGAGCGTCGTCGCCATCGGTGTGGGAGGCCGCTCCATCTTCCGGTGTTTGGGGCCTTGAATCTTCAGTGTGCGCGAGCGTTTCGATTGAGAAATGAGCGGTCAAGGCGCCGACAAAACAGCGAGCTGCACCAACCAAGGACGCGTGAGTGAGCACCATCTCCAAGCGCACACGACTGAACGGTGGTGCTTGCTCCACATTGCTTCCATGGACTGTGGCGCACGATGGCGTTCGTCTGAAGACGGACGGCTCTTGGGCCACACTCGGCTTCCATTCGAGCTTTCGATCAACCGATCGACCAACAGGATCGTGCTGAGAAGAGTGCAGCATGGACCGAGCCTGTCAGCAATGCGGCGTTGGAAGAGGGACGGTCCAAGGTCGTTGCACTTGATCTTTTCGAACCATTCGATTGATGCAAGATTGACGTATTGGTGTTCGGTCTGATTCGACTTGGTGACCTTTGGTTCGCATCAAGACCTCCATTGATTCCACGACATCATCGACGGCTGCAGGAACAGACTCCACATCCACAAGTTAGTGAGCGGCCGCGATTGTGCTGCTGATGGAGTCGCTCTTCGCGAGTGCGGACGCTGTCAACAAGGCGTCGACTGATGTTGTGGTGCTCACTAGCGACCCACGTGCTCGCACGAGAACGTCGTCGTCCTTGAAAGCCCACACAAGGCGGTCGGTTCGCTCCAAGCGGATGAGGTATGGATTCCCATTGTCCCACTGACGAAGGATGACGCCGTCCTGAAAGCCACCTGACTCGACACGGGCGAACACGCGGTCTCCTACCTTGAAGCGGAGTGGTTGCGCGCAGCAGTCGCGGAACCCATCCGTCAGCATATCGCGGTCGAGGTTCTTGCCGATGAAGACGAACCGCGACTCGCGCTTCTCATTCGGCGACCACGGGTCCGCGAAGCGGCCGTAGAAGAGCGTGTGCACACCTTGGAAGATATACTTGCGATCCACTCCAGCCACGCTGATGACGCCCTTGTACCGCAGCAAGTTGTCGCCGTGCTCTTCGAGAAGATCAGCGATCCAGTCCTCCAAAAGCGCGAGCACGGTGGGCTCAGTCGATGTCATCCCCACGGATGAGACCAAGGACCCGACGCCGTGTTTGTGCTCGTGATGGTGGTGCGTATGACTCTCTTGATGGGATTCATGGTTGCTGGAGTGGCCATGGTCATGCTCGTTCTCAACAGACGAAGGAGAGCCATGGGAGTCCTTGCCATGCTCATTCCCGCGATGACCTTGCGCTTCGCGCTCCTCCTTGACGCGAAGGAAATCCGGCCGCTTGGTCAGAATCGTGTCCAAATCGAACGTCTGAACATTCAACAGCAGCTCCGGGTTGACGCGGCACTGCTGGCATTCAATAATGCCGACCGTCCCATTGATATCCCGGATCTGCTTCCGAATCGTCTCGAGCTCGTCCGACGACACCAAGTCCGTCTTGTTGAGCAGCAGCCGGTCCGCGAATGCAATCTGCTCCTCGCACTCCCGCTCGACGCCGCACCCAGGCTCCAAGTGCTGCAGGATGTGCTTGGCGTCCACGACAGTGATGATGCCGTCGAGCTTGCACGTCAGTGCGATCGACGGCTCGGCAAAGAACGTCTGCACAACTGGCGATGGATCCGCCATGCCCGTGGTCTCGATGATGATCCCGTCAAGCGACCCACGTTCGCCAACACGCCGCAATATCTGGTGGATCATGCGCACCAAGTCGCCACGCACCGTGCAGCAGATGCAGCCGTTGTTCATGGTCAGAATCTGCTCGCTCGCCTCGAACTTGGTCACGCGTCTCCTTTTATCCGAGTGACTGGCTGGTGAAGTAGCGCTGGCAGCCTCGGCAGCCGTGCGCAGGAGCTGATCGTCGACGCCGACTTCGCCGAACTCGTTCTCGATGATGGCGAACTTCTTCCCGTGGTTCTCTGTGAGGAGATGGTTCAGCAGCGTCGTCTTGCCGCTGCCGAGGAAGCCCGTGAGGATCGTGACGGGGATCTTCATGGGCTCGATCACACGCTTGACCATGTCTTGCACTGCTGAAGGGCGGGTACTTCTCTCGCTTGCTGTCGAGGGACTTGATCGAGCGGAGGCAAGTCAGGGAATGGCGGGTCGAAACCCAGCGAAGAAGAGAGATTAGATGCAATCAAAGCAGAGTATCGGCTCGCATAGACGACAGCAAGGAGTGGTGATGGCTTTCGAGAGCACATGTCGCCGTCGGATCGGAAATTCAAATCCGACGGCGAAGTGGGCCGAAAGCAAATCCTTCAAGGGAGTCCAAGCAAGTCAACATTCAAGTATCACTTTCGCACCTTGAGAAATCCGACGGCGGCTTCGCCATACTCGTTTGCCGGCGACCCTGACGGCGCTCAACATGCGATCCGTGTTACTTGCCGTTGGTCGTGTAGAGTTGCATCTGTGTCGGCGGGATGATCAGGTCCTCGTTGATGGGTGCTCCTAGGTATTGCTTGAGAAGCTCCTTGAGCTCTGCATTCTGCTTCGTGAGGGCGTCGACATCTTCAAGCAGTTCCTTGCGACGCAGCAGGACGCCATGGTGCTTGGTCAGCCCCGTCTCGAGTGTGCGCAGCACGCGCATCCTGCGGGCCGGGAAGAGCCGAACGAGTGCTCCCCAGTACTCTTTGTCGGCTCGTCGCGCCTCGGCCGTTCGATCAGCGAGAGAGGAGGTGTCAGCACCGCCGCGTTTGCTGCTCGCACTTCCACCGCTTCCGCCCCGCGACCCCCCTTCAGATGTGTTTTCACCCGCCAGCGTCGCCGCGCTCGAACGGCGCAACATGCGTGCTAACGGTGCCGCGCGCTTTTGTTCGTTCATCTCCTGCGTTGAACAAGGAAGAGCAGTGTCAGCGCTGCATCAGCATCCAGTATCGAAGAATGACCACATTTACCTCCACGAATTGCTTGATGACGCGAATAACATCTTCCGGGCCGACCATCAGACCCCATGTTGGTGCTGGAGCTGTCGCTGCTGATGAACCCACTTTACTCGCGCTTCCATCAGCCGGCACCTCTGCGCGTGGGTCCTGGAAGAAGAACCGCATAAGCCGTTCCATTTCGCTCTCGTTCTCGATTCCAAGCGCCTGCATGATCATGTCCGCCTTGACGAGCTCAGCCTCGTCGTCCGGCATGTTCTCGATAGCACTCTGAACGTTGGTGTTCACGAGGAATCCGGCCTCTGATGCCAACAGCTTGAGCATGTACTTGAGCTTCGCGCTCGAGACCCTCTTGGCAGTCGGGGAGTCGAGGTCGCCGTATTCATCCTCTCCGTTGTTGTTACAGCCTCGGTCTCTCGCTCCCCCGGCCCGGCTATCGCTGGCTCCGGAGCCTCCGGTGTTCTCGTTCCCGCCCAGTTTATTGTTGTTGCTGCCGCTTCTCGCCTGGCTCCATGACCGGACTGGTTGTGACGGCGGTCTCCAACTCAGCCCAAGTTGTTGTTCGTGGATGATCTTGTCGGCAGCCAACATCTTCTCGAGCTTTGTCATCGCCTCGTCCTCGTGCATGTGCCACACTTCCTCGAACTTGCTCTGGTCGCTTGCTTCAAAGTGCGCGTATTTCTTCTGCAGGTCCTTGTATTGCTTCGTCAGCCGGCGGTACTCTTCCGTGAGCTCCTGATTCTGTTGACGATCGCGCGCATCGGTCTGGTTGTACTTGGTGATGAGAGCCGCGAGTGCATCCTTGAGTCGCGCGAGTTTGCGCTTCTGCTGGCCGAGCGTGGCCGAGTTTTCCATGTCGCGCTCCGTGAGCACGCGGTAGTTGTACTCGAGCTTCTCCGTGTTGAGCTGATACGTCGCCCTCATCTCCTCTAGTTGCTGCTCGAGCGTCTGAATGTTGGTTTCGAGCTTGATCTTGAGCGCATTGTAGTCTTCCGCGTCGCGCACGCGCAGATCCTCGATCTCCTTGAGGTACTGCTCGTCGCGTGTCTGCTTGGTCTCCATGTAAACCATCTCCATCTCGCGGCGGCGCTCGAACAGCGAGTCAATCTCGAGCTTGTTGTTCGCGATCAGCTCGTCGCGCTCCTTGAGGAAGGCGTCCTCCATCTGCTCGAGCTCGGCCTCGTACTCGTCTTGTAGCTCTCGGTACTGCTGTCCCATGCGCTCGAGCAGTTTCTCCACGTCCTCTGCCTGGGTTTTGAGTGCGATCACGTACTCTTCATCCTTGGCCTTGAGCTGGCGCTGGAACTCGCGGATAACAGCATCCTTGGATGCCAAGATCTCGCTACACGCTCGGTTCTGCGCCTCGAGCTCGCGGTGCAGCTCCTGCGGCATGTTGAACTCGAACAGGTCGGCCCAGCGCATCTCGACGGCGGCGTTCTTGGCGCCGCTCTCGAGCGCTTCCTGCTGCAGCCGCGCGATGCGTGCGTGGCGCCTCTCCTCCTCCTCGACGCGCCTCCGGTTCTCCGCGTCGTCCGCCTCGACGCGCACGCTCGTCACGTGTCGGATGCCGGCGATCTTGCGCCGGTCGAGCTGGTTGAGCGAGTCGGCCACCTGCTGCTGGCCGCGGCCGAGTCTGCGCTGCTCTCCGGCCTGCGAGCTGCGGCGCCGCGACTCGTCGTCCTTGGACGCGTTGCGCGCATCGATACGCTGCCGCCGCGCCTGGATGCGCGCCTCCCGCTCGCTCGCCTCGCTCGCCGGGTCCGCCGCGTGCGCCGCGCCTTTGCCGGCCGCCCCAGTGCCCCCGGCCGCGCCGCCGCCACCTCCGCCGACGTCCATGTTGCCCTGCTCCCGCGACGCGCTTTCTCCTTGATTTGCCTGTGGGGGATGAAGCAAATCGAGGAATGAAGACCGACTCCACATGCAAAAAGCAAGAGAGAGAGAGACCACCCGACGGCCGTTACATTTCGACTCGTTCCCAATTTCCCAATGTGCTGCTTTGCCACTTCAACTTGGATACGTGTGGCCCACACTAAATGAAATGAGATTCCCACGCCACACCATTTTGGGTCATTTACATACACTCTGCAAATCAATTCGCATGCATTCCGTTTTTGTGTCATGGCACTTGGCTTCACACCATCATTCCGCTCCAATCCGATCACTGATCGAAACCCAACGCCAGTGTCGAAATCGAAGCGTCGGCGAGAGCGGAGGAGGCAAATCGCGGTGATGGCGCGCGCAGCGTATGTGGGCCTGTTCTTCCTGAGCGCGTCGGTGGCGGCGCTTGTGCGCACCTTCGGCCAGCGTACGTCGCCTCTGCGGGCTTCAGCACGGCTGTGGGGGAGTTGGTATCGCGCTTGGAAAAGGGTTGCACTCACGGTGTAAATCCAGACTTGCTGTCGCAGCTGAGCTACGTGTACGAGTTCTTCACGGCCTGCGAGCACGCGCCGGACGCGGGCGCCTGCATCGCCAACCAGTTCGTCTACCGGTTGGTCTTCTGCCATCTGCTGCTTGGTCTATGTTGGATGCATTGCATGCATCTGACACACTCGACCCACCGCGCAGGATCAGCTTTAGCCTCAGCTGCTTCTTCGTCCTGACGACGCTGCTGAGCTGCGCCGTCGCCCGCGGCTGCGAGAACGTGTGCTGTCTGTTCCTGTTCCAGCTCCCCATCTTCGCGGGCATCCTCTTCGCCTCGTTCTTCGTGCCCAACGGTACCGAGCAGTGCCAGAAGCGCCGCCCGCGGTGCTTGCTATCCGTGCTGATCAATGTGATGGCGACGCTCTGCCTAGGGTTTTACGACGGATACACGGACGTGGCACGCGTCGTGTCGGCGCTGTTTATCGTGCTGCAGATCGTCATCATCCTCGACTACACATGTGCGGGCTTGTCATCATTGATCCAAGTCCACAGCATCGCTGATGAAGGAGGTGCTGACTCGGCTCGTGCTTCTGGGATACTAGACGGCATTCGGGACTATTTGCTGTCAAAGATGGACGAGGCGGACCAGGACGACGAAGCGCGGCAATCGCTCCTCGACGCGGACTACACGTCGCAATCCCACTCGTCGAGCAGGAGCTTGTGGTGCGTAGACTCTGTCGGTTCATCGCCACGTGCTGGGGCTTCGCCACTGATTGCAAACTTGCTGGACAGGGAGGCGGCGTACCTGGTGGCAGTGGTGCTCTGCATCGCAGTGTCGCTGGCGGGCATTGTGCTAATGTACCAGCAGTACGCAGGCTGCGAGCTCAACTCAACGTTCATCACGATCACGACGATCGCCTCGGTTGTGCTGACAGGGCTCAGTCGTACGTCGCTTCCTGCGACTCCAAGTCTTCATGGCATGCGATCTAACTCATGCATTCATCACGTCTGGGATGCAGTTGCGCCGTGGGTCAACGTCGGGTTGCTGCCGCCATCGGCCATGACGCTGTACCTCGTCCTGCTGTGCTACCAAGCTGTGCACTCGAACCCGAACGACAGCTGCACGAATGTGGACCTCGCGAGTGCCAAGGAGCAAGAGTCGAGCATCGTCGTGAACGCCTTGGTGGCGGCTCTCACGATCACGTGGACGGGCTGGCAGACGTCGTCAACGGACACACACCTGTTCTCGCTCGAGCCGACGCGTCGGAGCCGCCGATCGGACTCGGAGGTGTCCGACGTGGAGCGTGGAGAGGAGGACGAAGACCTGGCGAGCATTGGACTCACCACGGCACGCCTGCGCAAGCACCGCAAGCAGGACGAGGACGAGGACGACAAGGGTGTGCCCGACTACCAGTTCCACCTGCTCATGGTGCTCGCGTCCTTGTACATGTCGATGGTGCTGACCAACTGGGGAAGTCCCAACGGGTACGTCAACCCTGCTGGAGGCAGCACTGATGCGATTCACAGGTGCTGAGAGTGCCATCGCTGACTCCTGCAGATCGTCAGCGGCAATCGACGCATCCGTCTCCATGTGGGTCAAGATTGGCTCGCAGTGGGTCACCATGGGCCTGTACGTCTGGACGCTGGTGGCGCCGTGCCTGTTCCCCGACCGCGACTTCGGACACTACTGATGGAGCGACGGCCACGTTCGCTTCCCGCTTCCCGCTTTCACTTCACTCACGGTTTTGTTCATTTGGATGTTGGCCGTAATTCTGCTCACTCTGCGCTCAAAACTTCAGTGGGATAAATACTCATCGACATGGCAGCGCCATCGCCTCCACTCACCCATCCGACCGGCCCTTGGAGCGTGCATCCACGCGCTGGCGCTTGCGCCGACTTGTCGCTCCACTGCCGCTTTTACCGCTCTTGTTGCCGCCAGCTGCGCTCACAACACCCACGCGCAGTTTCACCCCCTGGCACATGGCGCCGTCGAGCTTCGCGACCGCAGCGTGAGCCTGTGCTTCATTCGCAAACTGTGCGACGTATGCGCACCCGTCCCCACTCTTGCTCGCGGTGTCTTTCCGGAACGCAACCATACCGTTGCAATCGCGAAGCGCCGAGACGATCGCGACAAAGTCCATTGGTCGGGCACTTGAGACCAGGATGGAGTACACAAGCGGCTTGGAATCGCTGACCCCGCTCCCATTCCCGCTGGTGCTTTCGCCACTGCCCATCGATATGTCCGAGCTCGAAGGAGACAACGGATGCTGATGCTGCTTCGACTCTCCACGAGTGACGATACCAGAGCTCGAACTTGCGTCGTCGCTACGGTCAGGCCGTCCCACTCGAAGCTGGAGCCCAGGATACGGCGGCATTTCCGGACGTCGAGGCGCTGAAGCAAGCGGGAAGTACTGGGGATGGTAGAAGGCTGGTGGCGGCTCCATCCAGCCATTAAAGCCGAAGTGCTGATTGTCATACGCAACAGGAGCTGGTGGGGCCGACTGGTGGTAGTGCATGGGCGGTGGGGTCATCGGCGCCGGATAGAACGTCATGCCGGATGACGACGGGGCTGCTCCGCCATACATGCCAGAAGGCGCATAGGCGGCATGAGCTGCGCTCGGGTACATTGCCGGAAGTATCGGCACCATCGTCGGCGGCCCATTGTAATTGCTTCCAATCACTGGCGAATCGATGCCCTGGTCGCGCGAAAGCTGGATCTGGTCTAGCGGCGACTGGCTGGCGTAGTACTGGTCGCTGTTGCTGCTCCGCATCAAGTGCGCGAAGCGTGCCTCGACAGCGCCGATATCCACATCGTCCGCCATCCCGCTTGCCTGGCGCCCCTCTCCGCTTGAGTCGCCTGCGCCACTTCCGTATGCGGCGCTGAACTGGCCTGGGTCAGCGATCACAAGCGCCTGCAGCACCTTGCCTGTCCCAATCGGCAACTCCGTTTGATGCAGCTCCCGCGCTGCATCAACCGCGTGTTGCTCCGTTGCAAACTTCACGAATGCAACACCTTGCGACTCGCCTGACGAACTGGACAGCTTGATGTCGACAAACTCCATTCCGGGACATGTGGTCACCATTGACGAGAGGACGTGGTTGGGCACGAAGCGGTCGAAAAGCAGCAGCAGCCACAGACGCTCGTGGTATCGCCCCATGCCATCCGCATCGGTAAGCTCACTATGTCCAGCATGCGAATTGACCGAGTCGCGACGGGCCTGCAAGTCCACTGACGCTGGTGGGTTGTGCTCCGAATGCGTCGGATCAGCGAAGGTCAACTGTTCATGATCACACACACCAACATAACACATTACTCAAGTTAGTGTGTTGAAGACCACCAGTGCCGTTCCAAACCGTGCACGCACCTTGATATACTCGTCATTGTCCGAGTTGTGGCCGGTTGCCGCCTCCCCTTCAAAAGATTGGACGACTGCTGCTGCAGTTGAAGCCTATCGATCATACAACGAGTGGATACCGGCATTCAGTGAGCATTCATAGCTGACGAAGCTGCGCAGACCACGATTTTGAGCGCTTCAGGGGAAACGAACCTGCGAGTACTTGATGTACGCCATTGTCTTGACCCGACCAAAGCTCTTCACGATCTGGACCCATTCAAAATCGCCATACACGGAAAACATTGCCTCGAGTTCTTGGAGGGTAAACTGCAAATGCCCAGACAAGCAAGCATTCATGTCAGCCTGGGACCAAGTAAATGCAACGAACTACACGACTCACCTTGTGCGTCGAGACGAAAAACAGCCGCGACCGTGCGAGCGAGCCGAAGGCGGTGCTCAACGCGTCAACACTGTCCGCGCCAGCGGCTTGAGGATTGAGTTCCGCCAGATGACTCCCCGATGCAGCTACCTGCTGCTTCACGAACCGAAGAGTTTCGCCATGCACATCGTCCGATGATTGACGCTTGATCTGCTTTCTACCAGCGGAGGAATCGTCGATTATGGTGCTGGATGCGCGAACACCGTGCGCAGCCGGATGGTGGGCAGGTGACTCCATCTTGACGTTGTCATTTGTTGCCACTAAAGGGACAAACTGGGTCGGAGGGCCTTGAGGTGGCGGCGTCACGGTCGTGTTGCTTCGCTTGCGACGGTTCCCACCAGAATCCTGACCATCTTCTCCACTCGAGTCGCTGTCATCAATGCTTTGCCGGCGTCGACGCAGCATCGGTTTACCAGATCGAAGGCTGGTGCTTGCAGTCGAAGTGGCCGCTCCAGTCGCGGATGCAAATCCTCCGCGAGGCGATTGCACTGCCGGTGCTCCGGTGAGGGATACCGACCCGATACTCGATGTGATCATATCTGTCGTCGCCTCCTCCACTTTGATACTCGAAGTCCTCGTGCTCGTATTTTGCTGGGGTAGGGCGACCGACGTCGCTCCTCTAGTTGCCGATGAAGCAGCGGAAAGAGCTCGGGAAGCCTTCACCTTGGTATACGAAGCGGACAGAAAGTGGGTATTGTCGCCAGGGCACGCCACATGCTCGACCACAGCAGCCAGCATGTCTCCCAATGTGTCCGCGATTGCTAGTTGCTCGTCGTCGGTGAGTGGCGCCGGTTTGACAGCGATCAGCGACGTCGTCTCGCTGCGCACGTCGCTCTCCTGCGTCTTGTCCGCGATCCGCTCGCGCTTCAGCTTGCGCACCTCTGTTGCGTCGTCGTTCGCAGTGGAGATGATCGAGTCGAGCGATATTGTCGGCGCTGTCAGGCTTCTTGATGGCGACAACGTGAACTGCGGCGGGCTGGATCGCTGGCGTTTGCCCGGCGCGTGGCCGTCCATCACTACATGCTCATCAAATTTCGAGCCGCCGTCCGTCTTGCCGTCCTCTTCGTGGCGCGCGTGCTGGTTGCGCTTCAGCTTGCCGCTCGGCTTCTCCTTGGCGACGGTAACCTGACCGGAACAGTCCGTGAGAACTCTACAGCTGACCACCACCACCAAGCACCAGCTCACACGGGACCCACCTTGAGCACGTGGCCATCCTCGAGCGTCATCTGGTCAAATCGCTCGATCGCGCGCGCCGCGTCGACCGGGTCTTCATACTGGAGGAACGCGAACCCCTTTCTCGATGCACAGCACGCGCCACGTGAGCTCATAGGAAGCAAACAGCCCAACACACACACGAACAGAGGCGCGGCCCGTACCCTGGACTTGTTACTGCGGTCGAGCGCCAGGTGCAGGTGCCGGATACGCCCGCAGGCGCCGAAGAGCGAACGCAGCTCGTCCAGCCGTCGCCCGCGGCCGCAGACCACGAACAGCCGCGAGCGCTCGCCGCCCGCGTCCATCCTAACGCCCGCCACCGCGTCCTCAGCTCCCGCCGCCGCGTCGCTCGGCCGCTTGACGCCCATGGCCAGCGCCGTCGGCCCGCCGCCAGTCGCCTCGAGCCCAATGCCGCCGCGCCGTTTCTTCTTGGCGTTTGTATCGAGAAAAGTCGCCCTCCAAACAAACTGGCCTTTCTTGCCAAAAGGAAAGGGAAACCTGTCTCGACTCAGAGCGACTCAGAGGGTTGAAGGTGCTCTGAGTCCGTGACGCGCATCTGATGCGAATCTTTGCCCAGTTGGAATGACGATGGATTGCGCGTGTCAAGCGCAGCACAAGCTGCCTCGACCTGATCCCGAGTCATTTGGAGATTCGCGACAGGCGGCAGACTCGGACGCAGACGCAGACGTGGAGAAGGAGAAGGAGTGCGGCATGGGCGGCGTGGCGGTCGAGTTCCGCGTGCGGGTGCTGGCGCGACAGCTCGAGGGAGGGGGCGACGCGGCACTGTTCCTGGTCGGCAGCGCGCCGGAGCTGGGCGAATGGGACGCCGCCAAGGCCGGTACGATGGACAGAAAGACGGGTGACAGCTGTATGCGTGTGCCGCGCTGACGGGCTGGTGCTGCGGTAGTGGCCATGAGAGTGGAGGATTCGTCGGAGAAGGAGACGCACTGGGTCGCGCGCGTCGAGATGGCAGCGGAGAGCTTGCCGGTCGAGTACAAGTACGTGCTCAAGCACCGAGAGACGCTCGAGGTGCTGTCGTGGGAGGCCATTCCGGGCAACCGGACGGTGTCCGCCGTCCAGGGCGTGAATGTCGCGCGGTACGCCTTTTGTCCCGCTTCCCTTGCTCTGCTCCCATGTATGAGGGTCTGACACGTGCTCGCCTCTGGTCTCGGGCTGGTGAAGGGGCAAGCCAAGCGCGCAGAGCTCGACGTTCCGGTCGGAGCGTATGCCCGTGCCCAGTACGAGAGACGCGCGGCTGGGCAACAATGGCAACACGAACGGGTTCCAAGAGTGGCGGTGCTGCCGAACGCAGAAGGAGACCAACCCGTGGTGGGAGGTGGATCTCGAGCAAGCGTGCGACCTCGCGGGGATCCATCTGTGGAAGGGCATGACGTACCACGAGCAGTCCAAGAACCCGGATGGGCACCCGCCGTCGAACTGGGCGGCGCCGACCGCGCGGAGTGCGCCGCCAGCGTGGGTGTTCGTCTCCAACGAACCGTTTGATCGATCGAGTTCGTCGCTCGAGCATGTGAAAGCAATCGCGACTCAAGAGCCGTCTGTTGCGCACGCGTTCCAGCTGAAAGCTAAGTGGGGATCGCGTGTCGACGCCCTGTGGTTTGACAAGCCTGTGCGTGGGAGATACGTTCGCGTTCAGCTGGAAACAGTGGCAAGTGCACTGCAGTTTGCCGAGCTCGAGGTGTTCTCACTGAAGTCAACGGAACAAGAGGCCCCTCTTCCGCGTGACGACGGTGTCTACGGCTTTGACGCGGCGCCTGAGGCTGACTTCCGCGAGTTCATCGACAAGGGATGGCTGGATCCAAGCCGGGATGAGAGTGACCTCCGCCTATGGGTGGGAAGTTTTGCTGAAAAGAGCCCTGCGGTCCAATGGCTTGCTAGTGACACGCCGTCGGCGTACTCGATCGAATTGAAGCATGAGAAGCACAGCGGTCCCGAACCTTCAGCGAACCAAACGCTGTGGCAGCCGCAGATCGTCACGACCACCAGCGCCGCGGTCCTGGATAAGCAGTCGACGGCGATGCACGAACTACTTGAAGACTTCCAGCAAAACCACGCGATGTACCTGTCTGTCTACCTCAACAACGACAGCAGCATGGTTGGCCGCAACGTCATCGCGGAGGGCTCGCAGTGGATTCGCATGCTTGGTGTTTCCCAGCTGCTGAACGACTCAGAGCTCGACGCACTGCTGCAGAGCGCGGCAACTGTATCGTTCGAAGCGAATGACGTTCTTTTGGACTACGGAGAGCACCAGGCGCGTGTGTTTTTCATCCGCGAAGGCAGCGTGGACGTCCTCGGTGCGAACTCGGCGACTGGCGCCGATGTGCTCGGAACTCTCGAGAAAGGGGCTTTCTTCAACGAGCTGGCGCTTATCCACCATTGGGCCCGATTCCCCGCAGCATTCCGCGCGAAGACGCTTGTTGTGTGCGAAGTGGTGGACGAATCCAGTCTGCTCGCAGTGCTCGGAGGTCAGGGCGGCTCGCAGAAGCTCCGCGAACATTACATTCGCGACTACTCATCAGCGGTCCGCTTTGGCCCGGGGAAGGCGAGCGCTCCTCCCGCTTTTCACTTCACCGACTCGGTCCACGCACAAGTTTTCCGCACAAAGGTTCCGACAGGGCTTGTTTCCGGATCGACCGCTATCCCTGCCACGTCTTCGCTCTCGCACAGATTGTCGCTTGAGATTTATGGCGTCGAAGAGCACGCTGGAGTGCGTTCTCGCGGGTCCAAGCTGCTTGGGTCGGCACCTTTGCTGCTCTCGCAAATCGGCGTGCATGGTGAAGGCGACTTGACTCTGCCCGTGTTCGACGGTGGAGCCATTGTCGGACAACTCAGCCTGACGTACTTGGTGCTCAAGCCTTTTGTGCATCCGCAAAACAACCTGTCGTACTCGTGGCGCTCGTACTGGCGTCCGCGTGCACCGCTCGCCGGAGGCCATCGTGGAATGGGGCGGTCGTTCTACCAAGTCGCCGGATATCGCCACGCTCTGACGCGAGAGAACACGCTCGCGTCGCTCATCCTTGCAGGTAAATCCGGCGCGGATTTCGTCGAGTTCGATGTTCAGCTGACCAAGGATCGGGTGCCAGTCATCTACCACGACTTTGTGCTGAACGTCGGCCTCGAGGACAGCCAGGCGTGGTCCAAGGGCACCAAGGCCGAAGAGTTCGAGGTCGGGATCCACGACTTGACGCTTCGTCAGCTGACACGATCGTGGACCGGTCCTCTCCACCGTCGTCCAGGAGCGCCGGTCAAGGGTCCTCAGCTCAAGCAACTCATCAAGAAGCACTGGTCTGTGATCCTCGGGAAGCAGCAGGCAGCCCCCGACGCCATTGGACGCCCACGGATGCCGACCAGAGCGAGCGAGGATGCTCCGGATGATGATCACCTCGTGGCCTTGGTCCCACAACTGAAGGATCTGCTGCGCAACGTGCCAGCGGAGACTGGCCTCAACATTGAGATCAAGTACCCGGACAACTTCTGGCGCGCGGGAATGCGCGCTTCGTCATGCTTTGCCATGAACGCATACGTCGACGAGATCCTCCGCTGTGTGTTCGACTACGCCGGCTCGCGGCGCATCTTCTTCTCGTGCTTCGACCCGAGCGTGTGCGTGCTGCTTCGCGCCAAGCAGACGCGGTACCCGGTGCTGTTCCTTACTTACGGCTCCACCAAGCCGACGGCGTTTGATGCGCGGCTCACGCTGCAGCTCGCGGTCAACGTGGCCAAGATGGAGCGTCTGCAGGGCATCGTGTCCATGTCGGACGACTTTATCGCGACCCCGGCGCTGGCGCAGGTCGTCAAGCAGCAGCTGCTGCGCGCCGACGTGGCCAGCGCGCTCATGACGTGGGGCGACCAGAACACGAGCCACGAGTGCGTCCAGATCCAGAAGCGCGCGGGCATCGACGGCATCATCAGCGACAACGTGCTCGACCTGACGCGTCGCGACGAGAAGGCTCGCGCCGCGCTCGCCTCGTAGAGGACCAGGCAGAGGTGTTCGTTCGCATGGCATTTACGGCGGTGCGTGCGTGCGTGCGTGTGTGTGCCGCTGCTGCTGCCGCAAATGAGCCGAATGGAAACGTCGGGCTTTTGTGATCCACAGGAGCAGTAGAGGTCTTGGACGGCGTCTCTACGCGCGCAACAACGCCTTTGCCGGGGCAATAGAGACACCTCCCAAGAACTGACGAAGAGCCTTAAAGGCATGTTCTGAGGGCGTGAACATGCCAGCGAAGCACCAGCGCAGCCCTCGATCATTTACTTCAATTAGCGCCACCATGCTGCGCCGGCAACTTGAAAACGCCACGCTTGGTCGTGCAATCGTTTCCGATGCCTTCCGTGGGAACATTTCGCATCTCTCCGAAACATGATGTTATATTTACCATGCGACTCTAGGATTGACAAGCATATTTGGATCTGCATATATGCATGAATGGCAGCATTCGATAACATCCACCACTATTCTCACGGAACATCCAGTTATACAGGCTCTTCGACAAACTGACTACAGGTGCACCACCTTGCGACGACCTTCGCACCACCCGCCGCCCATCGTCTGCCCGTTCTCCGACCGCTTGCTTGGAGCGTCCTTTCCCGATACATTCCCCAATATTATCGCGGCGCGGCGAGCACCAGGAGGAGGGCTCGGCAGGAAGGAGAACGCCCCCGGCCTGCGCGCGCGCGCATGTACTCGTCGTCCGCGAGCGGCAGCGCGCCCATGTCGGCGCTGGGCGCCCCCTCCGTGTCCTCCGCGCTGCTGCCGCCGTCTCTGCCGCCGCTGTCGGCGCCGTCGGCGCTCGGGGGCGGCGCGTTCCTGCCGCTCCCCCCAGTGGTGGGCGTCGGCGCGACGGCCCCGCGCGTGGCGATGGAGGGCAAGAGCCTGTTCACGTGCCACGGCTGCGGCGCGCTGCTCAAGTTCAAGTACAGCCCCGTGTCGATCGAGGACAAGATCCGCCGGCTGCGGCCCATCGAGTTCGAGCGCAAGCCACTGGGCGACCTGCCGTCGCCGGCCGGCGACGGCAGCCGCAGCAGCACGGACGACGCGCTCGAGGCGGATGCCGAGGCCGGGGAGAGCGACAGCGAGGGCGGCGCCAGCGGCAGGGGGTCCATGGCCATCGCGCTGGCGCTCGCGGGCGGCCGCAAGTCGGCCACGGCGGACGGGGGTGCCGCGCCGCCGCTGCTGCCCATGGTCGTCCCGGAGGTCGTCTGGGAGAGTCAGAGCGCGCAGGAGAGCGACGACAGTGCAGCCGTGTGGGTGCCCGCGCGGTTCGCGCCGGCACAGGGCGAGAGCGCCTTCTACAGCTGCAATCGCGGGCTGCACGGCGACGCCGTCGCCGACGTGGTGCCTGCGCGGCTGCTCACCAAGCCGCACTTGTGGCTCTCGCCCGGCTGGGACGTCGACATGACGCTGCCGCAGTGCGACAATGAGGGATGGATATACGCCGCGAGCTTCGCGGACTTCCACACGCCGACGCTGCCTCGACAGAGCGAGGGGGAACCGGTGGACACGGCGGGAGAAAAAGCAGAAGGCGCGCCGCAAGACGCGGACATCGCACCGCAGGAGTGCGTGGTGCGGCGTCGGCGACTGATCCGGAAGCGGCAGATCGACGGCAGCGACCTCAGCTGGTTCCAGGAGTTGCTCGACTGCAGGTGCGGGGTGGGGTGTTCGTTCACGGAGATAGCTCTCGAGCGACCAAGCTCACCTGATAACTGGCGTCGTTGTGGCTCTCCAGCTCGTTGCTGCAGCAAAAGAAGACTCCGTCGTGCCACGACTGCGAGGCCGCGATACTCAGCGGCTTGCAACAGTACGGGCTTGCTCACTCGTGGGTCATGGTTGATGTGTATGACCTGATGCTAACTATTTGCCTCCGTGGACACCCAGCACATTAAGCGGACTGGAGGAAGAGCGCGGCCAGTATGAGGGCTTCTTGGAGCAGTTCGCAGCAGACTTGGAGGCGATGCACCTCGGTGCCGAGGCACGCACACCTCGAGCCATCGCCGAGGAAGGAGAGGACGAGGACTGGGACGAAGAGGACCCGGAGCTGCGAGCGCTGGAGGAAGAGGAGAGGCAACTGCTGCGCGAGCTTGAGTCCATCGAGGACGAGACCAAGATGGTCGAAGCCAAGCGGCAGGAGCTGTGGGAGTCTGGCATGGATCTGGAGCAACTCATCCGCGGCACCTTCGGGGAGGGTGCGTTCCTGCAGCACCTCCTCGGTCTCAGTCGCGATGAGCGCCAATCGGTCGGCGTGTTCTCCGTTCATGCATCCGACATGCTGCGACGGCTGCAGCGCTACAACGTCTGCAATGACGTGTTCCACATCTGGCATGACGGTCTCTTCGGTACGATCAACGGTCTCCGCCTCGGACGGCTGCCATCGAAGGCTGTTGAGTGGGTCGAGATCAATGCGGCGCTCGGCCAGGCCGTACTGCTGCTGGTGACGATCGCGGAGCGGGCGAACTTCCAGTTCACACGCAACCAACTCATCCCGCGAGGGAGCTTTTCTCGCGTCACCAACTCGTACGGGAAGGAGTACAGCCTGTACAGCGACGGCGGCATGTTCCGCCGACGCGGGTTCAACCAGGCCATGGTGCTCTTCCTCGAGTGCGTGGACGAGGCCGGTCGGCGGGCGATGCATGAGGAGCCGTCGCTCAAGTTCCCGTACAAGATCACGCGCGGCAAGATCGGTGACTTGCCCATTTCGCTCGGCAACGACGAGCAGTGGACCAAGGCGCTCAAGTACATGCTGACACACCTCAAGTGGTTGCTCGCGTGGATCTCGAAGCGGTATCCCTGACGCCTTGGTGCAGCAGAGGTGGGAGCATGAGGGAGCCACCTTGTTGATAGCACCTGTCGATATTACCAAGGCGGGACACAGAGACAACGATCCAAGGAGGACGGAGCACGAGACTGCGATGGGTCCCCCCTCGCCGCCTTCTTATAGAAACCAATGAGAGCAAGTCGAGCCTTTGGTGGCGCAGCCGCATTGCAGCTGCCGCCACTGGGAAGACAAGTTCGAGCCGCAACCACCTGTGAGTCCGTCTCGAGTTGCTGTGTTGGTTGGCTTAAATGAGTTTGTGGATGGCCTTGTGGATGGCGTTGGCCGCGTGCAGCAGCTCCTCCTGCGTCGTGCCGCGACCCACCGAGAGTCGCAGCGTGCCCAAGGCGTACTCGGACGGCACGCGCATGGCTGCTAGCACGTGCGAGACCTTGACCTTGGTGGCGTCTCCGCCCTTGTCATCCTCGCTGTGGCTATGACACGCCGACCCGGCGCTCGCGAACACGCCCTCGGCCTCAATCACTGCAGTGGACGCGACAAGAGACTGCGTGAGTCAACGAAAGCGACAGCAAGGAGGAAGGAGGACGGGAAGAAGCACGCACGCTCGAGGAGGCGGACGGCCGAGACGTTGGCGAAGCTGATGCTCAGCGTGTTGGGCAGTGAGCGCTCC
Source organism: Phytopythium litorale (assembly GCA_023338075.1). Taxonomy (NCBI): domain Eukaryota; phylum Oomycota; class Peronosporomycetes; order Pythiales; family Pythiaceae; genus Phytopythium; species Phytopythium litorale. Next base: position 20,173 of record JAADYB010000035.1, read on the forward strand.
GGGTGGCCGTTGACGCGGTAGCTGATGTTGCTGAGCGAGCAGAGCTTGAGCAGGTTCTCGAGCAGGATGTTCTTGCCCTCCTGCATGACGCCGCGGTACTCTGGCAGCCGCTCGCGCACGAGCTCGCAGGCGGCGCCGAGCGCCACGACGTACGCCACGTTCTCCGTCCCAGCGCGCCGGCCGTGCTCGTGCGCCGCGCCGTGGATGAGCACATCGGGCTCGAGCGTGCCGCGGCGAATGTAGAGCGCGCCGACGCCCTTGGGGGCGTACAGCTTGTGGCCGGCGACGGTGAGTAGGTCGACGCCCAGGTCGCGCACCGACACGGGCACCTTGCCGATCGCCTGGCTCGCGTCCGTATGCACGAGGATCGGATGGCGCAGCTCCGGACTCTCCTGCACGTGGCGCTGCAGCGCGCGCACAATGTCGGCGACCGGCTGCAGCGAGCCGACCTCGTTGTTGGCCAGCATGACCGAGACGAGGAAGGTCTGGGGCGTGACGGCGGCCAGCACGTCGCTCACGTGGACGCAGCCGAGCTGGTCCACGGGCAGGTACGTCACGTGGAAGCCCTGCGTCTCGAGGAAGCGGCAGGTTTCCAGCACGGCCACGTGCTCGACAGCGGTCGTGATGATATGGTTGCGGCCCGTGGCGCGCAGCGCGGCCGAGGCGCTGCCCTTGAGCGCGTAGTTGATGGACTCGGTGCCGCCCGAGAGGAAGACGAGCTCGTGCTCGGCGTCCTCGGCCTCGAGCATGGCGCCGACCTGGGCTCGCGCGCGCGACACGGCCTGCTTGGCGTGCACGCCCAGCGGGTAGGGCGAGGACGCGTTGCCGAACTGCGGGCCCAGGAACGGCAGCATGCTCTGTAGCACCTTGGCGTCCAGCGGCGTGGTCGCGTTGTAGTCCAGGTACGCGCGGCTCGCCATGGCGCTCGCTCTTCTCGGACGGTCTTGCTGCTGCTTGTGATGGCGGTTCGAGAATGACACGCCGGGGAGAGCGAGACTCGTCGTGAGGAGGAGAGCAGAGAGATGAGAGGACAGCGCCGCGGCAGCAGTGGGTACAAGCCGAGCGAGCCAAGCGCTGAGCCGAGTGCACACGGACGGGGGGCGGATTGCTGACGTGCAGAGGCGGAGGCGACGTCTCTCGCCACGAGCACTTCGACGAATGTGATCGGTTCGATAGCGCCGTCAATGCTCTTCGCCTCGGCGTATCCCAGCGGCTCCTCTTCGCTTGTCGGTGGTTTCCAGCGCGGTGATTGGTCCGAAATGGTCGTAATCCATGATTTCAGCGAATCAAGCAGCCGTTCGGTGGAGTGCGACATCAGTGATTGGCTGAAAACCACCCGAAACGAGCGCGTCTCTCACCGCCTCGTGGACGTTGCCTCAACCACCTCTGGCTGCCACTCCGTCGAAGCGCGAAGCTTCGCGCACGGCGCCTCGAACGCGCCGCGCGTCTGCTCCCGCGTGCTGTACGCGTCGCCGCCCCAAACAGCAGCAGCAGCAACAGCAACAGCTCGTCGGACGCGGCGCCCATGGCGGGCGAGCGCGAGGGCGGAACGGGCGAACAGGTCGGATGCGTCCACCGTGTCCGCTCGCCTCGTCTTGCGGCTGACCCCCCATAATGCCCGGCTCGGTTGTTTCTCGTGACGCGGGCAGGCTGGAGCGGGCGGCGGCCAGCTGCCGACGCTGCTGGTGCGTCTCCCGTCGCGTTCCCGGCATGCGAGCGGGTGGAGACTGACGGCTTCGTCCGCGCGCAGGGCAGCGCGGCGGCCGGCATGATCGGCCGCGTCTTCTGCCACCCGCTGGACACGGTCAAGGCGCGACTGCAGGCGAGCACGGGCACCAGGACGTCCATCTTCGCGCAGCTGCGGCTGCGAGGGCTCTACCGCGGCCTGGGCGTCAGCATGCTCGGCTCGGCGCCCGCCACCTGCCTCTACCTGACGTCGTACGAGGTGGCCAAGACCTCGCTGGCGACCCGCAGCGAGCTGTGCGCCGGCCACCCGTCGCTGCTGTACCTGGGCGCCGGCATGGCCGCCGAGGCCTTCAGCTGCGTGCTCTGGGTCCCCATCGACGTCATCAAGGAGCGCATGCAGGTGCAGCAGCCCGGCGGCAGCGGCAGCAGTGGCGTCTACTACCGCAACACGCTGCACGCGGCGAGGACCATCTTGCGCACCGAGAGGCTGCGTGGGCTGTACAAGGGCTACGGAGCCACGCTGCTGTCCTTCGGACCCTTCTCGGCGCTCTACTTCATGTTCTACGAGAAGGTAGACGACATCGTTTGGGGCTGCAAGCCACAGCGTCCACGACTAACTCGTCAACCGACGCCATGACAGAACAAGGCGGCGACACAAGCGTACCTGGGGCTGGACGAGCTCGCGCCGCAGTACACGCTGCTGAGCGCGGCGACTGCAGGCGCGGCGGCTTCGTTCCTCACCAACCCGCTCGACCTCATCAAACTGCGGCTCCAGGTGCAGCGCGCGGTTACCGCCACGGCCGCCGGCGCTGGAGCAAGCCCACCGCCGTACCACGGCGTTGTCGACGGACTTGCTCATGTCATCAGGTGTGGTGCGTTGACGCTGCCGAACTTGGCGGTACGACTGCGGAGCTGACCTGGCATCCTTGCTGTCCTTCAGGTCGGAAGGGCTGCTGGCTTTGTACAAAGGCGCCGGCGCGCGCATCGCGTTCCACGCCCCGTCGACAGCCATCACCATGTCCCTCTTCGAAAGCTGCCGCCGAGTGTTTGCCGCCGTATTGGACGAGTAGCGGGATCTACTCGCCGCTACAACGCAAGCTATCAGTCGTCAGCAAGTTCGCTAGCGCATGGAATCCAAAGAGGGAATGCCACGAAACCACACATTGGCCCGCATCAATGCCGAGCACGGAAAGCTTGTCTGCCGCCGGGAGGCTCCGTGCTCGACGCGTTTATTCCATGGCTGCTTCGGTTTTGACGACTTGCTCTTGCTGCCGCTTCTCTCGACTGGTTGCTGCTATCGCGGTGTGGAGCGGCTTGGCCTCGTCCGCCATGGCGCGCATGGCATCGCGCTTCCGAGCATCCGCACTCACTTCCTTAACAAAATCCTGCTCGATCTTGACGACGCCCTGGGTCGCCTCCAACGACGGCTTGTTCTTGAGCAACTGTCGGGTCGGCATCTTCTGGTTCGTCGGGATGACTCCCAGCAACCGCGGCGTGTCGCCGTCGTACTTGATGACTTCCGTGTGGTGCAGCACGCCAAGCTGCTCCATACGATCACGCTTCCGCTCCAGCCGATCGCGCTGGAAGGCCTCCTCCTCAACAGCAATGACGTTCTCCCACTCCTCTTGCAGGTCGTCGAGATCTTCCTCGGCTTCTTTTGAGATCTGCACCGTGTTGTACTCGACTGGAGCCGCGTTACTGGACGGAGCACCAGCGCTCTGGTCGTTCCACGCGGACACTAGGAGTGGGCAGTCATCGTGGAGCCGAAGCTCGAGCACACTGCCCGCATCGATGCCGTGCTCTTCCAGCACCATCACCTGCGCTTCCTCACCGATCAGCGTGTCTCCCCAGAACACCTGCTGGTCCCAGATTGAGATTTGCTGCTCCGTCAGGCCCTCCATGTAGTACTTGATATAGTTGACGGTGTGCTTGGCATGAACGCGGATCGGCAGCAGCATATCTCGCTCTGGTAACTTGTTCGTGAACTCGTCCTCGCCGTCGTTGTTGTCGTCGTCCTCGTCCAGGTCGCCGCTATCTTGAAGCTCCAGTGCGACTCTGGGAAGGTTTGCCACTGCCGCGGGTAGCTTTAGATAGATGGAGAACGAAATCTCCTCGGCTTTCTCCACCTTCCTCGCCAACTTGGTGTGGATCCGCGCGCGTACAGGCGAGGTCTCACGCTCCGTCTTGACGCGCTTGACAATGCGGCGCGGCGACTGCTCGTCTGAATCATAGCTGTCGCTGACATCAGTACGGGGTCGACGCCCTCGCGGTGGCGACAAGGGTGATCCCTTTGTGTGGCACGCCTTCTCGTCTGGAGGCGGAGGAGACAGCGACGAAATGTCTTGCTGGCTTCCCTGGTGGCCTTCCAACAAGTACGACGTCATTTTCCCGATCGGGAGCATGACAGGTACCTCCATGTCAATGGCATTCTCGTCTCCGTTGACGTCGGAGTACACGATCTTGCGCATGCGGACGCCGGTGCCAGCCTCCTCGCGCTGCGACCCGTACACGCGACCACTCACCCAGCACACGTATCTGCCTTGGTCGAGCTCTTTCCGGTCGCACTGCTCAAACGTGCACACGTGAGGCGATCCGTGCCGTCGGCATGCGTAAATACCGTCTTCCAGGTATTGGAAACGACTGGCACAGCTCTCGCGGCGGCACTCCGACAGCTTTTCGAGGTGGAAGCGCGTGTGGTGGTCTCCGAGATGGATCTCCGTCGTAACCAGCAAATGTGGTGGCTCGCTGGCTGGAGTGGAGACGAGTTTAGGATCCTCAGCTGTTGCTGCAGCATTCGGAGGCACTGGAGACGTCGGCGCCGCCTTCTCTTCATCCACAACACCTCCCTGTTTGCCTTCGCTGACTAGCGGCGGTGCGGTGTTGCTCTGCAGTTGGTCGTACAACCAGTTCTGGATGAGCCAATACGCGCGCATCCGGCACACCTTCTTGTCCAGCTCCGTGTCCCCAATGCTGCTGGTGCACGTCTCATCGCACGCGTGGATGTACTTGTGGAGCAGGCAGATATAGACGCGTCGGCGAGGCGATCCGTAGCACTCGAGGTCGCGGTCCATCGACACGATCTTGCCGCACCCGCGACCTACGCACTGCTCTCCCGTCTCGAACCGGATTTCCGTCGCGTTGATGCCTAGGATCTTGGCCCACTCGGCGATCCGGTCCATGACGTCCATCTTGTGCTTCACCCGCGCCATCCACTCGAGCGACGCGAAGTCCGTCGACGCCTCCAGCTTGATTTGGTCCCTCCCCACCACAATCCCACCGGCTGCATCGCTCCCGTCCTTCCCGGCTATCAGGTCGGCCAACTTGGCGTCGTATTCTGCGCGTCGAACCGGGTCGCTCAGCGTCTCGTACGCCACAAGTAGCCGCGCGAACTCGGTCGAGTCGTCTTCGCTCGCGTCGGTCTTCCCGTCCTTGACCACTGGCGTCGAACTGCCGCTTCCGTCTCCCTCTTCTCCATCCAACACGTCGCGCAGACTGGCGGCGGCGGAGCGTTGCTTGTCCGGATGCAGCCTCAGCGCGAGCTTGCGAAACTGGCGCTTGACGTCGTCCGCGGAGACGCCGGCGCGGTCTCCCGTGAGCTGCAACAACTCGTAGAAGTCGCGCTTCTTCTTCGTCTTGAGCTTCTTCTTCCTCTGCGGCTCCGACTGCACGTCGCTGGCCGAGCGCGCGCGCTTCCTCGCGGCGCTCCGGTCGTCCGCGCTCACGTCCTGGTACGGGTTCCAGCTGAGCGCGAGCTGCTCCAACCGCCGTTCCACGGCTGTCCACTCGGCGGCGCTCGCGCCGTCCACCAGCTGCCGCCGCAGCGTGTGCGCGTCCGCCGCCAGGATCGCGCCGCGTTCCTCGAATTTGGCGATCTTGGACAGCAGAACGCGCCGCCTGGAGGCTGCCGACGGCTTGGGATCATCCACAGGCGTCGCCATCGGCTTGGAGTCGCCCGAAGCCGCGCTTCCGGCGCTCGCATTGCCGGAAGAACCCGAGGAAGCGCGCGCGGTGTCCATTGTCGGCATTTCCGTGCGCGTTTCCTTTTTCCGATACAAACGACAAGTGGAAAATGAAGTGGCCGTATAGTTTTTGCGCTCGAGGTAACACTGACGGTATCTCCCTCTACAAGAGAGCGCCATGTTGAAGCGTGCTTTATCAAGGAGGAAGGCGCTCTGGTATCGAGGATGCAACCACCTGCCTGCCTGCTCGCTCGCTCGCTCTGCCCGAAGCACACAACCACAGCCGAAGCTGGAGGTGCTTGGGCAGCGTCGAAAGTTCCAATCAGTGCCCTTGCTTCAGTCTGTAACTTCGCTGCGCTGACACAGTTGATCGTCGAGCAATCACCAGTGTGGCAAGTGGTGTGCATTTTCACCCTAGATCCTTCACGTTTCTCGCAGCCAACGGCTCACTTTCCTCGCGACACGTCGGCTTGTTCGGCGACTGATGGGCTGAAACCCCTGGCGCAGTCGCTGACCCTGCTGCGCTCGCTGCCACAGATCGAAAATGCAGGCCGGACGTCTCGTCATGCGCGTTGGATCCCTTCTGCTGCTGCTGCTGCTGCTGCTGCTTTCTGCGGCGCGCGGCACCTCTGGGCATGAAGAAGACACCCGATCACCCACGCTCGAACCTACACCGACGCCCACAAGGACGCCGACCGGGTGCTTTGAAGAAGCCAAGCTCTGCCCCGGCACCAACACGACCGTGGGGCGATCCCCAGCTCTGGGTTGCGAGTTCTCCGAGTGCCCGGCGACGCCTGCGTCAACGAGCGCGAGCACGCTCTGATTGAGCATCGCGGCGGCTGTGCACTGCCACCGCTACGCCAAATCCCATCCGCATTAGGCGGGGAACGGCGTCTATGGTGTAAAATTACTTGGAACAAGCTCTTGTCATTCGCTGTGTTATTGCGTCCTTGTTGTCCAAACTATCTTGCAGTGCGCATTCCACCGCTCCGTGGCGGCTCTGTAGGCGTCTCCAGCGCGGCAAAGGCCCTGCCATAAGGCGATGCATTGCTTGGAATCCGACCGATGTGGATCACGACAGAAGCCTCCGTTGTTGTCGACTGCACTTTGCTCGATCGGTACATGACCCAGAGAGTCACCTGGACGACCCCCAGGGCCACGCTGACGATGTTGGGCGACATGACAAACATGTCGGACACGATCGCGGCGTACACCACCCACATGGCGCCGTTGATGATGTTTAGCAGACACATGGTGAACGGCAACGACGCCGACGACTTGGTGCGGATGACCTTCTTCACAGTCGCAAGAGGCGCAGCAAATTGCACCAAAGACGTGGCGATTGTGGCCCAACCGAGAACAGTGGCAGCTTGGCTTCGTGTCTGGTTGGTCGCACCGAGCGCAGCCAGGATTGTGTAGATCAGTACGGCTACCACGACCGCGCCGACAGCGGCGCACGTCTGGTAAATGCTTGCGCGGTCTTCAGCGTGACGATGGTACACCCAAATGAAGCCCAGCGACACCGCCACTCCGAAGATGTTGGTGACGAGCAGCGGGAACATATCGTCGATCATGTACGCGTACATGCCCACAACGCAGTTGCTGCCGAGCAAGGTGGCGACCGGCAGCAGTGCGACTTCGCCGGCCGACTTGAGTTTGTGCACCTGGTAGAAGTCCGGTAGCGGCGAGAGCCGCAGCGCGACGGACGAGAGGATCGTGAGAACCGTGAACACCGTCTCGGCCGACGAGGCGTTCACCATTTTGATTGTGGGCGGCGGTGGCGGTGTGGAAGCGACTGCGAGCGAGGTTGACGGCAACTTGCGAACTGAAAGCTGTTCCAACCAGCGCGACTTCAGTTGAATGCCGTCTGGAAGTGATTGCGCGTCGAGAGTCTGCGCTTGCATTGATTGCGGGCACCACATTGTACATATTTGGTTGTCGCGATCAAGGTGGCGGTGGTTCGCTGGCCACGCTGAAGCACCACTTTGCGCCAGAAGTGTCGACCGCGGCGCTGGTGTTGTCGAATCAGGCAAAGTTGGAGTCCAAGCGCGACAACAGGTGTGATGAATGCATGTCTACTGTGTCTGTTATGTCTCTAACACTCTTGTTGAACTGGCGACGCCATGGCGACGAATGAGCTGCCTCCGGTCGAGATGAAGCTCGGAATGTGCTCGAGCGTGCTGCGCTGGGACTGGCTCATCTCGATCACGACCGAGTCGCTTGGCAGAGTACCGGATGACACGAGCAACGTCGGCTTGGCCTTGTCGCTGCGGCGCGGGCGGTAGACAAACCACAGAATGACCTGCGAGGTGCCCAGTGCGACGCCAACGACGTTCGGAGCGAAGATGTACACGTTCCACTTCACAGCCGAGTACGCCACCCACAGACTGCCATTCACGGTGTTCATGAGGCACAAGAAGAAGGGCAGCGTCGCCGACGACTTGGTCGCGATGACGCGCTTTAGCGTCGCTAGCGGGGCCACGAACTGGGAGAGCGTCGTGAACAGTGTGATCCACCCGAGAACAGTGCCCTCGTCGTCTCTCGTCTCGCCAGTCACTCCCGCGGCTGCAAGAACTGTGTAGAGGAGGAAGATGGCGGTGATGGCCAGTCCGTAGGCACACGTCTTGAAGAAGTATTTGCGGTCGGACGAGTAGATGTAGAAAACGGCGATGAAGCCAATGCTCGTGCAGACGCCGAACATGTTGGTCGTGAACAGCGGCACATAGTCGCTGATCACGTACGCGTACATGACGAGGGCGGCGCAGTTGACGAAGAGCGCGACGACGGGCAGCAGCTGCACATCGCCCGTGGCTTTGCGTTTGTAGATGCCGTAGAAGTCCGTCGACGGCGAGATCCGCAGCGTCACGGACGTGATGATCGTGAGCACCTTGAGCGCGGTCAGGGACGACGACATGGTGGTGATGGACAGAATAAGGTTCGAAACTGAAGTTCCGGCTGCTTGGGGGCTGTTGGCTGCTTGGCAAATTCAGAAATGCCTAGCCAAGCAGTCAACTAGTCGGGTGGGGCGATCGATCGAGAACCGCAGCACTGCAGTGCTTTACACTGCGCATAAGCGCGCGTCCGCGCTGGCAGGTGCGACACGGGCTACTGGGGATGTCCGCTTCAGAGGTTCGTACCACGCGCGTCGTCTCAGTGCATGAGACGGGCATCGCGTGTGGTGCACACCGTTCAGGGCGTCTCAGACAGGATGAAAACTGTCCGACTCGCGCTGGGGAAACCTGCTGGAGTTGCACTGCCTCACCAAGGACTGCCGCGTTTAGGAGGAGATGGGATCGTTGGTTAGTCGCCATTGGCGTGCTGGCGGTTTGATCTGCCCTCCGCTTACAGCCGGAATCAAACGAATGAGGGGCACCACCGTCGAATGGCAGCCACCGCGAGCGAGTGCACCCACCGAACTGTTTGCTGATCGGTGTGCGCCACTGCCACTCGAATTGAGGACTACCGTGATATCTTCGACGCCTCGTGGCTCTCACTGGATTTCCTTGAGATCTGCTCCCTTCCCCCAGCAGTGCCGCCCGCACTAGGCAGCGCCGAGGTCGTCCAAATGGACTCAAGAAGACATTCAACGGCGCTGCGCCAAACCCGCTAGCACAACATGCCCGACTCAAGCGAGGAGAATCGGCGTGAAGCTCGATGCCGATCGAAGCACCACTGACTGAAGTGTGCTTCGCCATCTCCGTTGGTGGCGGTGTTGACACGCATCAACCGAGTGCCCGCACGCAACGCGAAAGCCGACTCGTTGGGATCGGCGACTGTGACACGTCGAACCTAATTTTTCAATCGGGTGCTGGCAGCTCTCCGAGAGTGGTAGACTGTCACCAACCCGACGAGCATATCAAGTGCAATCGGGCAACCAATTGTTCACTGGCAACAAGATAAACTGCTGACCAATCCAGAAGATCGCGGTCGGTGGCAGCATCGTTCTTGCGATGCCAGGCCCTCACCTCTCACTGAACGCGATGCTTGGCCCACAAGTTCAGTCGGGTGACGCGTGATAATCACTTCAAATTTGTTTTCCGGATCGCAGCGATTGTGGTGGTTCATTCGTCAACGACGGAGACGAAACAGAAGCTCGAACATGAAAGTAAATGGATTCATCACTGAGGCTCGACCGCGCTTTCTAGCGTTCGCTCTTGACTGGCGATGCGAGCTCAACGAAGACGGTGCCACCGCTCGACAGGAAGCTTGGGATCCGATCGAGTGTACTGCACCGCGACCTGTCCATCTCTATCGCTATCGAATCCCCTGTACACGCATCGGTCGTCGGCAACGGGAATCCTACAGGCGCGTGTTTGACTCCCCGAAGTGTTGAAGGCCGGTAGACGATGCACAAGACCACCTGTGTGGTTCCGAGCGCGACGCTAACAACGTTGGGGGCGACGAGGAAGATATTCCACTTCACAGCACCATACGCCAGCCACAACGCGCAGTTGATAGTGCTCATGAGGCACAGGGTGAACGGCATGGACGCCGCTGACTTGGTCGCGATGACGCGTTTCAGCGTCGCCAGCGGCGAGGAGCACTGGATGATGGACATGACGATCGTTACCCACCCGAGCACCGTGCCGGCCTGGCTTCTGGGCTGATTGGTCACGCCAGTCACTGCCAGTACGGTGTAGACCAGGACGACGGCCACCGCCACCGCGCGGTAGCCGCACACCTTGTACACGTACTTGCGGTCATCCGTGAAGACGAAGAAGACCCAGATGAAGAAAAGCGCCGTGAAGACGCCGAAGGTGTTCGTGGCGAACAGCGGCACGAAGTCCTCGATCACGTACGCATAAAGCGACGACATGGCGCTGGCGACGCACAGCGTGACGACCGGCAGCACCTGGACCTCTCCTGTCTCCTTGTGCTTGTAGACCCAGAAGAAGTCTGGGAAGGGCGAAAGCCGCATACCGACGGACGAGATGATCGTGAGCACGGACAGCACCTCAATTGGCGTCATCTTGCACTCCCCGTGTCTTGAGTGCCCGACGAGCTTGGGCTGGAACGCTTCGCTTGTCCAGCGATTGGCAAGTTGGGAAATGCCGGCGAGCGAAAGGAATCGATTGAGATTCCACGCGGGTCTTGGGCTAGCAGAGGCGCCGCCGCTTCTGTGCAGAGTACACACCTCATTGATCGCACGGGCATGCGACAGTGCGCGGTGATGCGTGACGCTCCACTGACTTTTGAGGCGGGCACAGCATATGCTTGTCTTCGATCCAGAACTTGACAACAGCAGCCTCCCAGGATGAGTAGCGTGGATTTGGGCAAAGAACAACCACCAGACAATGAAAAAGGCTTGACAATCCTCCGGGGATCACAACTTTAGCGTGTTGTATTCAATGGCGGGTGCAAGGGAGTTAAGATTTGAGTTGCTTGGAGCAGATGATCGCATCAACTTTGACCCACACAAGCCGCTACTCATTTACGGATCCAACTTTACTGGCGACGTTAGCTCGGTGAACGCACCGCCGCTGTTCGCGACAAAGCTCGGGATGTGCTCGAGCGCGTTGTGGTGCGGTGGGATCACTTCAATCGCGACGGAGTCCTCTTGGTGCGTGCCGTCCGACGACGCATTGGGAGTTGACTTGGTCTTGTCCTCTTCACGTGGGCGATAGATGAACCACAGAGTAACTTGTATGACTCCGAGAGCGACGCCGGCGACGCTGGGAGCCAAGATGAAAGCGTTCCACTTGAGAATCGAGTATGTGACCCAGAGCGCGCCGTTCACGATGTTCATGAGGCACATCATGAAGGGCAGCGAGGCCGAAGACTTGGTCACGATGACTCTCTTCATGGTTGCCAGTGGCGAGCCGAATTGAACGACGGTCGTGAACATGGTGAGCCACCCGAGAACGGTACCCTCCTCGCCTCTGGACTCGTGCGTCACGCCCTCGGCCGCGAGGATCGTGTACACCAGGATGAGTGCGGTGACTGCGGCTCCATACCCGCACATCTTGTACACGTACTTGCGGTCGACAGTGTGTGCGTGGAAGATGGCGATGAAGCCGATCGCTGTGCAGACGCCGAACAGGTTGGTGATGAAGAGCGGCACGAAGTTCTCGATGATGACCGCGTACATGACGACGGCTCCGCTGTTGACGAATAGTGTGACGACCGGGAGCAGCTGCACTTCGCCCGTGGTCTTGTGCTTGTGAATCCAGTAGAAGTCCGGAAACGGAGAGACCCGCATGATGACCGAGGAGACAATCGTGAGCACCTTGAACACGGTTAGAGCGGTTGCCATTGTGTCTCGCTTTCTGTTGGATCCGTGGTGAAGAGTTGCGGCTGCTTCGAGTGGCGGCCGACTGGCAAATCACAGAGTGACTACTAGTTCGAGAGGCAGGGTCTCTGGGGAGCAAGCGCAAGCGCAATGGACTGACATTGCAAGAGAGGGGTGACTGTCTGCTCTGCAGCACCAACATATGAACCAGCCGAACCTCATACACAGCCAAAAGATCGCACGCTGTGAGCCGGGGATGTGTCCTCGCGCACTTCAACGTGGACGATGTCTGCTCTTCGTCAGGCTTAGGTTTGCTTTGGAGACGACTGTCCTGGCTTCGACGCGTAGTCTCACCCGATGTGGCGTGTTGCTCAGCTGTCCGAAGTGCTGCCACTGTGCTCTCAACGTCGGACCACAAGGCCCTAACGATCGCGACGGCACCATCGACGCCAAACATGCTTACCCGACGACTCTTTTGGAAGCGGCAGCCTGGATTGGAACAAGCGCCTTTGGAGCCGTCCTTGTTGCCAATTGGCCGGTCACAAGGAAGCTGCCAATCTGCCTCGGACTTTTGTCGCATTCTTGGCCCTTTTTTCAGTCGTGCAACGTGATGCGACGGTCTCTCGCTTGCTGGAGTGCAACGTGATGCTGCGGTACTTGCTCGAAGTGTGCTGTTTGTGCTTGCTGTTTGTGCCTGCTGTTTGTGTTCGAGTTCGATCGACTGGCTGTCGTGCCGGCATGCTGTATCGACTGATCTTGCGATATTTGTGAATGCGCTCTCACCCATCGACGAGTGCCTCAGGCCTTTCGAGTTTCGTATCCGGCTTACCTGTGTCTGTGTATCAAGCGAGGCCGCTGCATGCCAAGGTTCTTGTCGATGTCTGGCTGGCGTTTAGTGGACCTAGGCTGCAAGGCTATCGCTAGGAATGACACATCCAACGTGTATTAGATGCGTTCGAGTTAGTCCACTTGCTGTCGGGGTGTCGCGACTTCGATGAACACGCTGTCGTCGCTCGAGCCATGCGTCGAGCTGCGCTCCTGGTGGTTACACTGCGACCCGCTCATCTCGATCGCGACCGAGTCGCTGGGAACGATGCCGTCTGCCTGGTCGTCTGGCGTCAACTCCGCCTTGGCGACGCTCGGCTGGCGGTATATCACCCAAAGGACGACCTGGACGACGCCCATGACGGCACCGGCGACACTGGGTCCCCAGATGAAAGCGTTCCACTTGAGCGACGAGTAGCCTATCCAGCAGGCGCAGTTGATGACGTTCATGCAGCACATGAAGAATGGCAGCGACGCATTCGACTTGGTCACGATCACGCGCTTCATGGTCGCGAGCGGGGACCCGAACTGGGCTACGGTCGTGAATACCATCAACCAACCCAGGACAGTCGACTCGCCTCCGTTCGTCTGGCCAGTCACTCCAGTCGACGCGAGGATAGTGTACAGCAGGATGATCAACACGATTGCCAGACCGTAGCCGCACATCTTGTACACGTAGCCTCGGTCTGGCGCGTATGTGTGGAAGATGATGATAAAGCCGATCGCTGTGCAGACGCCGAACATGTTGGTGACGAAGAGCGGCACGTAGTCGTCGATGACGCAGGCGTACATGACCTGGGTGGCTCCGTTGACGAAGAGCGCGATGACTGGGAGCAGCTGGACCTCCCCCGGCGTCTTGTGCTTGATGATGCGGTAGTAGTCTGGGAACGGCGAGACTCGTAGGATGATGGAGGTGATGACTGTAATAATCGAGAAAAAGGACAGCGCGGCTGACATGGTGGCTGTTGCTTGGATTCCGCTTGAAGCGGGGTCTGAGGCAAGCTGAAAGGCGATGAATGGGTGTATCTCTTGCGCGTTGACAAGCAGATTGAGGAATGAGACATTGAGCATGACTGAGCCGCGCTCGTGGAGCGGCGCGGGGGAGATCGGCGACGAGTGCAGTCACGCTCCTCGGCACTCGATATTTGATTTATGTATGGATTTGTGCGACAGCATGATCCTCTTTGTGGTGCCAAACTCACAATCACAAACGTCGAGATTGCGAGCCCACAAGCATTGCTCTCCATCAGTGAGTGCATGAGCAGCATGCCGTGCCCCGGGCTGCAAGAAACGTCAGGCGGCACGCCCAATGCTTGACGGAACGACAATGGACGACTACAAGCCCTTCTACTCGCTTCGCCGTGCTCGCCTACTCGTACATCTAGAGTCTCGGCTCCATCTCTTTGCTGGTGTGCTTCCTGGCATCCAAGGTGCCGCTGTCTCGGAGCAATGCGCTTTGTGTCTGGGCCAATCTTCACTTGTGCTGCTCTGTCAACCACATACGGCACCATCGACTCGAGGAACTGAGATGGAGCACAGAATCTATTTATTCTCCAGGTTTAAGTTTGTTGCGGGGCGTCGAGATCTCGACGAACGCGCTGCCGCCCGTCGATACATGGCTTGGGATACGCTCAAGGGTGTTACGCTGCGAGCGACTCATTTCGATAACAATGGAGTCGCCAGCACGCGGCTCGAGCAACCCTCCATCCAGAGCCGCCTTGGTCTTTTCGCCGCTGGAGTGGCGGTAGACCACCCACAGGACGACTTGGACGACGCCCATCAAGGCGCCGGTGACACTGGGGGCCAAGATGAACGGGTTCCACTTCAGCGACGAGTACGTGATCCAGCAACTGCAGTTGATGACGTTCATCAGGCACATGAAGAACGGCAGCGACGCGTTCGACTTGGTCCGGATCACACGCCTCATCGTGGCCAGTGGAGAGCCGAATTGTGCTACTGTCGTGAAGACTGTGATCCAGCCGAGTACGGTGCCCTCGTGGCCATTCGTCTCGCCGGTGACGCCCACAGCCGCCAAGATCGTGTACAGCAGCAAAATCGCGGTGACCAGCAGTCCATACCCGCACATCTTGTAGACATACTTGCGGTCTGGCGCATATATGTGGAAGATGATAACGAAGCCAGTGCCCGTGCAGACGCCGAACATGTTTGTGGTGAACAGCGGCACGTAGTCGTCGATGATGCAGGCGTACATGACGAGCGCTGCGCTGTTGACGAAGAGCGTGACAACCGGCAGTAGCTGGACCTCCCCCGGCGTCTTGTGCTTGATGATGCGGTAGTAGTCTGGGAACGGCGAGACCCGCAAGATGATGGAGGTGACGACCGTGAGGATCTCGAATACGGACAGCGCGACCGACATGATGCCTCGAGGGAAGCGAGGGAAACGTCGGAGACGACCGGGCGGACGAGTTTCTGGGTCACTTGAGCCCCAGCAGGTGAATTGGCGAGTGACGCACTGCCTGAGCAGCTCGGCGCGGCATCTCGCCAGTCCGTTCAGCGATTCCACTTGGTTTTTGTATGTTGAATGCGGCAGCACCTCGTCATTCGAGACTGTGTCGAGTGACGCACGAATCGCCCGTTTTCTGTCCGAGTGCGGTGCCAAGCTCACAATCATCGGGGTCGGGATTGCGAGCCCATTTTTGGTCGCCACCACTGATTGTGTTTTGGATACACTATGCTTTCAATTAAGTGCGATGTGAGCAACTGGTTGAAGCGAAGGCAATGCCGGAGACACTGCTCTCCACTGCAAGGCTTCGAACTTCACATGTCGAGATCAACGGTCGATCTCCCTCCTGTTTGCGCAGCGTCACCAGCTCGATGAACACGCCGTCACCAGTCGACAGGTAACTCGGGATACGGTCGAGGGTGTTGCGGTTCGAGCGGCTCATCCCATCATCGAGTCGCCCAGGTGCGAGCGAAGCTCGGAGCATCATCCTTCACCAGCTTGGGCTTGACATCACGAACACGCTTGGAACCGAGCCACTGTCATGCACATTGCGCGAAACATCTCCAAGTGTCGCCGGAGCCTTGCATGGCACCGACGATGCTGGTACCATGATTGCCATTCACCACGCGCAAGGAGAACGACATCGAGGCGATCGACTCGGAGTGGAGTGTACGAGTACATTGCACGCGTTGGGTCGCGCAGGCATAAATGAAGTTGGCGGGGCCATAAGCTTATAGTCTACGAGGAGAGGGACCGCAGGATGAAGTAGCACGTCATGGCCACCACCACACCGAAACCAACCACGAGCATCTGCGCGATCACCCGGCACGCCGCCAGGTCAGCCGCCGTCATCTCGCCGCCACCTTGCTGCTGCTGCTGCTGCACGCGGCGCTGAGCGAGCGCAGACGCGAACTCGCGTGCCGGAGCGTCAGATATCTCGCGCTCCTCTGCCACCTCGGTCGTTTGAACGTGGCGCCGGCGCAGCGCGTCGTGTACGGCGGACGTGTTCCACTCGGGGAGCAGGACGTCTGCAGGATCGCTCGGCGGCTCCTGTTTCTCCGTCTTCTTCTCCTCTTCAAGGTCCGGAAGCGACGACGAGCGAATCCCGAACGCGAACGAGATGCCTGCATCCTCCTCCTCTTCGCCGATCGCTTCGGGGATCGCCAAGCCAGCAACATCCTCCTCCTCTGGGCTGTCCAGTCCAGCGAGGCGCCGCTGACGCGCCGCTTCCTCCTCCGCTAGTTGATCCAGCACTCGCTGAATCTCGCTCAGCATCGACGGGTCGACACCCATGCGGAGCAGCACCTCCTTCTCGATGCGCGCGGACCGCTCCGCCTTGATATCGGCGGGCGAAGGTGACTCAGCTGTATCCCGAGGAGACGGTGACGGCATGGCGCCGGCCGCCGCATACATGGGCGTCTGTGGAGTGGTTGACGGCGTCATCGAGTTGCGGTACCGCATCGAGGCTGCGTCCGAGAACGCCGACTCGGTCTCAAAGCTCCACCGCGTCTCCGCGACCGACGATGCTGGCGACGCCAACGGCTTCTCGTCCGACACATGGAGCTCGCCAAGTTCGACGCCCACTTCTTCCTTCACCTCGACGGCTGGCGCCTTCTCTTCGTACTCATCGGGCGTCGCAGGTTCCTCTGCTGTTGCATCTGTCTTGGCGCGAGCCGTCGCAGCTTCCTCCTGGGTCTGCTCCCGCCGCAGGCGCTCCACTTCGAGCGCGTGGAGCAGGTTGGTCGCGAGCTCGGCGAGGAAGATGGAGGCTTCCGGGGACGCCGCGACGTCTCCGAGCTGCGCGAGGCACTCGCCAAGCGTCTCAAAGATGCCGCGGCCCTCTGGGCTCGCGAAGAAGTCGACGATGGATTGCACGGTCGAGAAAAGCTGACGTGTTGCCTGCTTGCTCTCGGGCGTGCTCAGCGCCTGCGCCACGCGAGAGGCGGTCGCGACCGAGTTGAGCACGACCTCACGGCCGGGCCGCGACACGGACGCGTGCACGAACTGGTCCTGCAGGCGGCTGGCCGTGCCCGCGAGCTGCTTGGCGCGTTCGGCGCCCAACACGCCGAGCGCGTTGCCGAGCGCCGTCGACAGCAGGCGCGTCAGGTCGCGCGCGCGCTGCGGCGTCATGCGCTTGAGCCGGTCCCAGATGAGCACGCTCAGCACGTACGGGTTGGCCACCGACTGCGCCAGCAGCTGCGCCACGGGACTCACGACCGTCGCGTCTACCTTGGTCGTCGCCCAGCGCACGGCGTCGCCGATCATTTCCGCGCGCAAGCGGCGTCGAGGGGGAGCAGGAGGTCCGCAGAAGCTCAGAGGGAGCGGCTGGCGAGCCGGTCGACGAGGGGCTGGCGACGTGGACGGACCTGGAGAGCGTGGGATGTTGCGGCGCGTCGAGGGCGGCGGCGGCGTCTCGATCTTTCTCGGCCTTCCACTGCTGGTCGTGAAGTGCTGGATGCGCTTGTGTTGTTGTTGTTGCTGGTCGTCGGTTTTGCGGCGAATTCGAGACTGAAAGGAGTGTGAGCATAGTGAATGCAAGCTTAAATATTTACTAAGGGCGGGCGATAGTAGAAGCAAGATGAAAAATAGGCCCGTGATGCGCGACAAAAATCAGAGAAAAGTCGTGCTTGAATTGATCTCGTTTTGAGGACTGAGGGCATTATTATTATTGAAGAACCGTGCACAAATTGTCTGCCTAGGATAACATATGATTAGCAGCCGAACCCATCCAATGGAATAAGGACACTATTCAGTATAGATCGGTCGCCAAAGTGTAACGGCAAAATTTAGATGCCATTTGACGGGTGACAAAGAACTGGCAGAGGGTGAGCGACGGGGCGTCTCACATTCGATTCGTCCAAAGTGACGCGAAGGTTGTTCCAACTGAACTTTGAGCACTGTGATCCGCAGAAGTCTCCGACCCACACCCAAGTGTGCCGAAAACGAAGAGCGGCATCCGATCCGGCATCATGGCGGCGCGAGGGGTGAACGGGGCGGCGGCGGCGACGCTCAACGCGCGGTTCATCAAGTGCGAGGGCTGCCGCGTGAACGTCCCCAAGGAGGACATGCTGGTGCTGGGCCGCTGCACGGTATGCGGGCGGGTGTACGAGCCGGAGATCACGGACGGCGGGCGGAGCGTCACGGTCGAGACGGTGGCGTTCGACGCGGCGGCTGCTGCTTCTGCTTCCGCCGCGGCTGCTACACCGGCGGCCGTGGCGGTGGGAGGAAAGCCGAGGCGCAAGCGCTGGGCTGTGCTCACGTCCAAGAAGGGCCGCACGTACTACCACAACACGGAGACGGGCGAGGACACGTGGGAGGCGCCGCCAGACCTGGACGCCGAGGCGGCCGAGGACGCCTTCGGTGCGCTGGCAGCGGCCGGGGAAGCGTGTTTGGGCGTGTGGCTGACGATGATCTTGTGTGTTCTGTGGCTGGTGTTGTGTGGTGCAGTGCCGTTCAAGAACGACGCGGTCAAGAACGCGGTGCTGCGGGAGCAGGCCAAGGCCGAGGCGACGCGCATGGGCGTCCCCATGGAGGTGATCGCCCAGGCCCAGCGCCGCGAGCAGGAACAGGAGCTCGCGAACGACCCGATCGCGCAGCTTGGAGGCCGTCAGTCGGCCTCGGCCCCAGCTGCAGCGGCGAGCGTGCCCAAGAGAGCGGTGGAGAGTACCAAGCTGTCGCCGCACGCAGAGCACAGCGAGGAGGATGACAAAGAGGAAGAGGAGGGAAGCAACAGCGCTGACGACCAGGACGAGGACAAGCAA
The DNA here is from genome assembly GCA_023338075.1 of Phytopythium litorale. Lineage (NCBI taxonomy): Eukaryota > Oomycota > Peronosporomycetes > Pythiales > Pythiaceae > Phytopythium > Phytopythium litorale. The sequence goes on from JAADYB010000035.1 coordinate 39,097, forward strand.
CGCACCTGCGCGGTGATGTGAAGGTGCTTGCCGCGTGAGGGCGTATGGAGCTGATTGAGTGAGTATGAGAGGAGAAGGATGGAGCAGCTCCAACACCGACACCTCGGCGCCGTGTGCTTCGCTCGTCATGAAATGCATCAACTACTTTATGCGGAGTCGAAGCCGAACCTCTGGTTTGTCATTGGCACCGCTCCATCCTGGGAGGACACTCTGCTGTACCCGCGTGTCTATGGGATCCAACAGCGCGGCGAGCATTGCGCGTCACCGCCTCCCATCCGAGTGTCGCCGCGCAATCCAAGCTCGCCGAGCAATCACCTTGCGATATACGAGCTCCTTGCGCTTCTCTTCCCGTCGCATTCGTCTCGTCATTTGCCAATTGGCCCACTGGTACGCAAGCGAGCATCAGTATCTCCTTCCCGCCTCACCATGTCGAGCACCTCGGCCGCGACGACCGCGCTCACAGTGCTCACGATCCTCTCTTCGATCGCGCTGCGGCTTTCGCCACTGCCAGACTACTACTGGATTCACCGGCACAAGACGACGGGCGAGGTCGCGCTGCTGCCGGTCGTGGCACTCTTCGTCAACAGTGGCGCCGTGGGGCTCTACGCCTACATGATCGACAACTTCGTGCCGCTGCTCGCGACCAACGCGCTCGGCGTCTGCATGGCGCTGCTCTTCATCGGAGTCTTCTACCTCCACACCACCGACCGCGCGTACGTCTACAAGCTGTGCGGCGCCGGCCTCGCCTCCTTCATGCTCGTGCTGCTGTACACGATTCTGGCGGACACGGGTGTGACGCACCAGTCAAGGAGCCAAGCAGGAACGACCCTCGGGTGGGTCACGATGGCCACCTCCGTCGCCCAGTTCGGCTCTCCGCTCGCCACGGTCAAGAGAGTCGTCGAGACCAAGTCGTCGGCGTCCTTGCCCTTCGCCATGTGCCTCATGAACGTCATCAACGGCAGCCTGTGGGTCGCCTACTCATCAGTCGACTGGAACGCGTTCGTGCTGGCGCCAAACGTCTTCAGCGTCGCTCTCGGCATCGCACAGGTGACGCTGTGGGTGGTCTATCGACCATCCAAGTCTGAAAAGATGGCCAAAACCTCGGCAGGACTTCTCTCCGCTGACACGCAAGGTGACTCGGTTGTGATCGAAATGAGTCGCTCACAGCGCAACACGCTCGAGCGCATCCCAAGCGGCGTCTCCGTCAGCAGTAGCGCCTTTGTCGAGCTTGCATCGCCCTCAACGCCATGGAACGCGACTGCAACCTCCCACTAAGTTGATCAACACGACGCCCCGCGACGAGTGTATGACGGTCTCGCCTTCTCTCACCCGACTGAAATGGCCGCTTGTCTACAGGTTCACATCGCTGGAGTCGACGTGTCGACACTGATCGGCTCGTCGTCCTCCATGGCTGCGATCGCGTCTTGCACATCCCGAACGGCGGCGAAGCGCGCGTCCAGCTCGTGCTGGATCTCCGCTGCTGAATGACCCATGCGTGTCCAGATGCGCACTTGGCGGAAGTAGTCGTCGTAGATCTCGGCTGCGCAGACGGGATAGAACCGCTCGCCTTCGGCCTCGGCGATCTCGCTCAGGTGCTGGATGCCGAATGGACTGTTGATGAGCACGCAGCACTGCCGCGGGTCCGCGACACTACCGGACGTCAGACTCGCGTGCACGGCGTTGATGGTCGCCGCGGTCGTCGGGTAGTACACGAGCCGCGGCAGGCGTGTCGGCGGGACCGTCTTGGTGCTGTCGCTGTTGCTCTCCCCCTTGGAGGGCGTGTCCTCATTCTTGGCAGCCGAGCTGTTCGCAGAACCATTGCTAATCGCCTTGGACGTACCGCTGTTCCCGACTTGTTGGTCTCCGGCCTCCGCTGGAGACAACACGGTGTATCCGTTGGACTCGAGCAGACACTGCAGCGGCCGGTAGTTGCGGGGCGTCACGTCCAGCACGACTGTCTTGCGCTCGTCGACGAACCGCGCGCACCATTTGAGGATCGCAAGCAGAAGCGGCGCCTGCGCGTCAATGAGCACGTCGACCTCCTTCTTGAGCTGGATCCGCTCTCGCACCGTGACGGCTCGTGTGCCACCAGTCTCGCACTGCTGTCGCGCGTCGCCAAGGAACACGCAGAGGCTCCGGAACGGCCGCTTCAAGGCTAGCGAGGCCTTGCGCTCGATCAGCCTGTACGCTTGCGCTGCGTCTTCGATTGTCAGATCGCTGGTCTCGCTCGCGCGCCGTAGGTCTTGCGCGCTGTCGAGCCGCGAGGCGTCTGCCTCCATGCACAGGACAAACTTACCCGTGGTCGTGCGCAGCATGAAGTCCTCGTCGATCTCGAGAGCGGCCCATGAGTGGCGGTAGCCGTAGCGACCGGCCGCCACGTGCCAGATGCACGGCACGCGTCCATTCATTGACCAAAGCGCCACGAGGTGGCGGATCAGCGCCGGCTGCTCGTACACGGGCAGGATATGCGCGCCGTACCTCGCCATCGACACCTCCGTGACGTCGCTGACCGTGCCCGCGAGACGGATGACGCGCTCCTGGATGCCTCTCACGGGCGGTTCGTGGCCAGCGAAGACGCTCTTGCTGTAGCTCAGCGCCGCACTCACGCTGGAGCGCATGATGCTCAGCAGCTGCGTGATGACCATGATGCCTGCCACCATGCAGCGCAGTGTAGCGACGCGGTCGATGCGCAGCTTGAGCACAGCGTCAGTGGAAGACTTGGATGGGTCCAGCGACGCCAACAACGTCGACGGGTCGAGGTCCAGTGCCCGCGCGATCAGCTCAGGGTCCCGCGAGTCCCACAGACAGCTCGCGAGCAGGTTCTCGCCCGCGTACCTGGCCACGAACCGCAGCGTGTCCTTGGTCGTAACGACGGCGTCGATGGAGGAGAAGGCGTCAACGTGCGCGGCGTCGGCGGGCACGGCCGCTAGCAGCAGCGTCGCCTCATAGGCCGAGAGGGAGAGCACCCCGCACGAGCACACGCCGAGCATGGCGAGTGCCGACGGCTGGCAGACGCCGCGGAAGGCCGCGCGAGCGATGCGCGCCAGCACCTGCGCGTCCCGCGTCGAGTCCAGCAGCGCCGACGGCTTCTGGTCCAGCGTCGCCCGCCCGGGGAACTCGTCCGACGGCTTCCACATGACGTCGCCAAGACGGGAGCCCGTCGACGGCGGAGCCTGCGGCGGCAGCGGCTTGTCGGCGCCGCGGCTGGGCGAGAGCAGCGGCAGGAGGAGCCCGCGGCTTCTGCCATGGCCTTCGGCTACCGCTGCTGCCTGCTGCACGCGCTGCAGCAGAGCGCGGAGCTGCGCCGCCGCCTCCTTGTGCATTGCCGGCTTGAGGGGTCCGCGCGCGGATCCAATGTGGCTGCTGAGAAGCTCCGCTTCAACGTTCGGGAGGTTACACCGTAACCTCCATTCGGGCGACCTTCTCGCAACTTTACATCACACGTCGCAAAGCTGCAGAAACCCGGAGAATGTTTCTCGAAGGTATTCCGAACGGTTGTGGGCGATCGCCGCCTTTGAACGCAGAGCAGAAGGCGAGCAACAGGGACATGGAGGACCACGAGGACGAGGTGCTTGCGGGCGGCGCCGGGGCGGCCCACGCGTCGTCTCCGGCCGTTCACGGCGCATCCTCGTCGGTGCTCACGGGTGCGGCGTCCAAGAACGGGCTGCAGCTGCTGTACAACCTGCTCGCCATCGCGTACCACGTGCTGGAGGAGACCAAGCACGTGAACCTCAAGCCGCCGCTCCAGCCGAGCTCCAAGCTCTTCACGGTGGACGCACCGGCGCCGGCGTCGCCCCCGCGGTCTCCAGGTCCTCCCGACTCGCCCCAGGAAGATGGCGGCAGCGCGTCGGAGGTGAACGGAGGCGCGGCGGCGGCGACCCATGGGCTCCACACGACCCACCCAATCGTGATCCCATACTCGCCAGAGGAGATCCAGGACTCGTTCACCAAGATCGCGACGCTCAAGAACCAGTACATCAAGATGAGCAACGACCTGCTCGCCATCGTCAAGCAGCTGGAGGGCGGCGCGGAGCCGGGCTCGCAAGCCGACAAGGTGAGGGAGGAACCCGCCTGATGCTTCCTTTGGGTGCGAGAGATCGGCTGCCTCTAACGCTTCTGGGCACGGATGGGACGTTTGGCTGGCACAGGAGCACCTCGAGAAGCTCGTCGAGCGTCGCAATCATCTCCGAAGGGTGCGCTTCCCCTGTTCTTGGCGTCTCCATGTAACACTCGAGGTGGTGTCTGACGCGGTGGTGGCTGCATGCGGAGACAGGAGGTGTACGAGCGCAACGTGGTGATGAAGGGCCTGATCGACCGGTTGCGCCATCTGCAGCACTCGATCCGCATCATGAAGGGCGGCAGCGCCTACGCGCCCAACATCATCATGGAGAGCGTCTAGATGTAGACTCGGTTGGTGCCTGGGTCGCGGACGTGCCCTTTCATCCTCGAAGAACAACACTCCCGATCGGAATGCGTGCGTGTTGCTGAAGAACGCTGGGTTACACTCCATCTGTCCGCTCGAGTCCGCCCCGTGTACCCTTCATGATTCGGGTTCTGCACCTCCTCCATACTAAATGTAGTACACAAATGGTAGATTCCGTGCGACACACATTCTTCGGACAGAACCCAGCGAACAGCACCCGCGAACCAGGTTGCCCTCTGCTCACAATCCAACTCGCGTCAAGTCCGGCAAGGCACCAAGAAGTAGGAGGGGAAGAAGAAAAAGAGCAGCAGACGATGGTGAGCCCGCCGCGCTACGTCAAGGCCGTGGCGCTCAAGAACTCGACGGCGCACGCGGTGACCGTGACGGCGGTGTTCGGGTCGGCGGAGCAGGAGGCCGAGGGCCACGCCAAGATCCGCGAGACGCACGAGCTCGCGCCGCACGCGGAGCTGCAGCTCGGCGAGCACTCGTACGACATGGGCTCGTGGACGGCCGTCGCGGCGCTGAGCTCGCTGGAGGTGGCGCCCGCTGCCGGCCAGCTCGGCGCGACCCACTGGACCCCCGAGGTCAGCGGCGTCGTGGACCTGCTGCACGTCGAGATCGGCGCCGGCGCGACCAGCCTGACGCTCGCCGCCAAGCACTAGCGCGGAGGTGATGGTACGCTGTTGTAGCGAACGGAAACGCGGTGGCCTCGCCCCTTAATGCTCGAGAAGTTAAATACTCGTCGACTAGTCCTCACACGATGTGGTTGTCGGGCTGGCTGGCCGGCGGGCGGCCGTACATGACCATGGACGACCCGCTGGACACGAGATATCCCGGCAGCGGCTGGTTCGTCGCGCTCTCGTCGTGCTCGTCGCCGGACGTCGAGAAGTACGCGCTGTCGGCGTCCGAGCGCGGCGTCCCGGGCGTGGTGGGCGTCCCGGGCGTGTACGGCGCCGGCTGGTACTGCGTCGCGCCAGTGGCGGACGCCGGCGTGTAGACTTGCTCGCTCGGTGTGGAGAGGCGCTCGTGGCTCGGCCGCGAGAAGCCCAGCTTGACGTGCAGGCTGAAGCCGCGCGCGCGGTCGTGGCCGCTGCTCTGGCGCTCTCTCCGGCTGCTCTCGCGCTCGCGGATCTCGCCGCTCTGGTTGCTCAGCACCTCGAGGTCGTCGTCCACCTCGGCCTCGATGGCGGCCTGCTCCTCCTCCTCGCTTTGCACGCTGCGCTCCGAGTTGCGCGATACGCTGTGCGTCTGGTTGTCGCTCGGTTTGGTCGTGTTCTCAGCCGCCTTCTGGCCCGCCGACTTGCCGGCGCAGCAGCCGCACAGACGCGCCAGCAGCGACCGCCGACCGTGGGGCTGCTCAGATACACACACGAGGCGTTGGTCAGATGAACGCATGACCGACAAGACCGCGAGGCAGGGCGGGGGTCCATTGTATAAATAGTCGCCGCGGCAGGGCGTCAAATGGGGTGCACACGTACGTCGGTGGCTTGCTCCCGGTCGCGCGCCATCTTGCGCTTGCGCTGCCGCACAATGTAGTCGTACGTGGTGATGTTCTCGTAGCCTGTCACGAGCAACAACAGAGAGACCAAACACCTCCATATCCATCAGTTCGCCTGCGCTCGCATCGCATCACGTCGCTCACAGAGCGAGAGACGTACACAACTGGAAGTGGAACAGCGTGAGCTGGCCGATCATGAAGAGCCACGGCACGAGGAAGGCGAGCAGCACGATGTGGATGACGCGCAGCGCCACGAGCGAGACGTGGTACTCGCCGTCGACACACAGCCCCGAGGCCTCGTCCTTGGCCGAGGAGCAGCCGAAGGCCGTGGCGAGGCGCCGGCGCATCGTGTCCTCGCTCGTGTAGCACGAGACGAGCACGACGGCGCCGAAGGCGATCTGGATGGCCAGGAAGACGCTCGCGCCGATGACCGAGCCGAGGAAGTACTTGTAGTTCTTCTTGCCCACGCAGTTGTTGAGCCACTTGCAGTGGTGGTCGAACACGGCCACGCACTTGTCGCACAGGCGGCAGTGGCGGCTCTCGTTGTGTCTGCACTCGCGTCCGCCACGGGGACGCGTCAGTCCGTCGGTCACCAAGAAGACCAGCAGCATGGATAGACAGCCCGCACGTACACGTATTTCATGCACACGTTGCAGTACACTTGGTCGTCGGCGCGCGTGTTGCGCACGTCCGTCTGGAACAGTCATGAGCACAAGAGTTAGCGCGCTGGGGACGCGTCGAGCCGCCTTGGACGCGCCGATAAACGCACCGAGGGCCGGAGGATGCAGTCGTCCGACGGGTCCGTGCCCGTGCAGACGATGACCGAGGCCGTGGTGACCACGCAGGCCGCGGCGTAGACGACGGACGCGACGATGGCCGTCGTCTCCTGGAACACGGGCGTGTAGAAGGCGAAGAAGAGCGCCATGATGAGGGGGAACACGACCCACGTGACCAGCTGCAGCGCGTGGAACGGCATCTTCCACCCGTTCTTCCTCATGGCGGCGCGCTGCGTCTCGTCGGCTTGCTGCGGCGGCCGGTAACTGGCCAAGTGGAGAAGATGGAGGAGGAAGGCGGCCTTCTTTTTCTTTCCGACACTGCGGGGCGTCCAGGAGACGGTGGAGCGCCGCCGAGGAGTCTAAAGAACGCGCGGGGAGAGGAGAAGAGGACGACCGCGGTGCCGGCGGCGGCCTCGGCGTCGCTAGCCCACACGGAGCGTTCGCGTGCTCGACGAGTCCCCCGTAAGAAGCCGGCGTCGCGTGCGTGCCGACTCGCAAAATGGCCCTCGCACTCTGGTCGGGATGGACCATCACTCTGATGCATACCCTTCAATCCCGATACAAACAAGTTGGGAGGGAGACGATCACTCTTTCAACCTGTGAATCCCGATCCAAGAACCATTGGTCTGCCATCATCAAACCCTCTTATCAATAATATTTTAGAATCGATAGCCTGGAATATATTCAAAGAGGTTGTAGAGGAGCAAGCTGTTCTCAGACTTGAAGTCGGCAAACACGATGGACGCGGCGGCAGCTGGCAGATTCCACGATGGCGAGCGGTGAGAGCGGGCGGCAGCGGAACTCTCGGCGGCAATGCGTCTCCTTCTCGCAGGCCGATGCGTGCCATGGATTCCCACCGGCCAGAACTTCGCAGCGGCCATTACAGCCTCAAATCGGTCGCTTGACACTTGTGGCCGCCAAGAGTTCAGTGCCGCCGCTTACCTCGATATCGAAAACGAGAGGATCCGACTTGGGTTCACAACAGCAACCCAACGACAACAACGGAGCTCATCACGGATCAATGGCGATGGCATGTTGTTGCCGCGCTTCGTCTCCTTTGGCACGCTGAGCGACCGCCCGATGCCTCCACCATCGCCACGATGTTGGACGCGTCATCTCGTCTCGTTCGCGACCCTTGCCTGAAAGGGCATGGCGGCGTGGAGATGCAACGGCTCGCCGTCGGTCTGAACCTCCAGCCCAGTCGTTTCGCCACCGAGAGCTTTCGAGGCACAGCGCCTCCTCGCCTGGACACACAAGGGACTCCCTGGGCCTCCATTGTCCTCGCTCCTTCAGCAGCCCCAGTTTTGACGCTCCCAAACTGCCGTCATGGCCTCGCTTCGAAGTGCGCCTGTGTTGAGGAGTGAGGATGCTGGTCGGGGTCAACAGAGTGGGCTGACGGATTGCTGTGCCGCCGCAGCGGATGAGCCCGAGATCTCCGACGTGATGAACGCGGAGGACGAGGAAGAGATCTTCAGCAACGACGTGGGCGAGGAGAACACTGAGGTTCGCGCTTGATGGCGTGAACGAGGGCGTGTTGGATGGTCGCTGACTTGTCGGCGATGATGACGGACAGGAGACCAAGTTCGACGAGATGATCGGCGTCCTGCAGGACGTTCTGATCGACCCAGAATTCGTCAACATGCAGAACGACTTCTGCCTCAATAACTGCGGTGAGCGGTTGATCCATTGCCGCGGCGACTGATCTACCCAAGTGATCGACCTAACTCTAATGTGACTTCCATGCAGAGGTGTTCGAGAACAAGACGGAGAACAAGCTCATCTACACGGACATTTTTCGACAGTACACGTCGCTCATCGGTGCGTCTCCACTTCGCAGCGCGCGCCAATCACTTCTCTAACTGATTGCCGCTGTGGTTGATCTTCAATAGAGAACTTCCTCGAGCAGCGCCTGACAGAGAAGCTTGAGGTCTGCATTGGTGTATGAGTGTTTCTCTCGCCAACTTTCACTGACGCGCGATGTGTGCGGGACTCGCAACAGCACTTCTCAATGGACGAGCTTTGCCTTCAGATCCAAGAGCACGAAGGTTGACTGGCGAAGACGTCTCCAAAGTGTTATATCTGAATTTCTGACAACGACTTTGCATTGGTCTGGCTGTTGTGGCAGACGAAATCCCGCTGGACGTGATCGACGTGCTGCTCAGCTGCTCGGACTTTGAAGAGTTCAAGATCCTCATGCTGTCGTTCAAGCAGAACGAGACACCCAACTTTGAGATCATGGGCGACGCGCTTGTCTGCGTCGGCGAATAATCCGACAGCACATTTGTCGTCGCGATTGCTTTGGAGCAAGCTCAGCGAAGACACCGATATGAAAAACAACAATCCCAGCCCTGATTGTTTGCATGGTGTTGCCGTGTTGATAACTACAGCGTCTGCTGCCCGGCCCTTTATAGCGTGAGGTGGAGAACAGCAGTGATTGAAAGTGAAGCAAAGTCAGAGGTGGCTACATCGTGGTGCAGCCGCGGCCGCAGGCGCATTTCGCCATGACTTCGGCCTCCAGTTGCTCGTCCGACGACGAACGTGCGCGCTGAATATGGAGCAAAACACTCGTTAGGCAGTTGAAATTGTCGACCGATTGGCGAGTTCCAGCACACCTTCGTCTTCGTCCGCTTCTTCTTCTTCTTGGACACCTTGGTCTTTTCCTCCACTTCGGTCACTTCCTCCACAACCGCATGCATCGTCGAGTCCGCCTCGACTGTCTCCGACTTGCCTCCGTCAATGAGCTCCGTGTTCAGCTCCGACTCACACAAGCGATCTGGTGGCATGACAACTTCCTCGGGTTCCGCAACCGGGACTTCGGGCTTGCTCTCCTCCGCTTGCTGCTGCTGAAGCGCCTTCATGATCTCTTCACTCGCTTCTGTCTCAATGTTCGTGATCACGTCGCTCAGTATCTGACTCAGTTCCTGGAGCTCGTAGACTGAGAGAGCCTTCACTTCCTTCTCCACCTCCGCGCTCGCATCTTCAGTAGCCGTGCCTTCTTGGATTGAATCGATCACCACCAACTCAGCGTCGATGGCGCCGACGACGTCTTCAGAGCCATTGAGTGCGGGATCAGCATCATCGTCCACGTCCTCCGACTCAGGGGAATCGTCTTTGGTACCTTTCAGCGGTCTGCTGTTGACGGACTCAACGGCTTCAACGGGCTGATTGCATTCGTCACTCTCGAGGTCCTGCTCGAGCTGCTCAATCTGGTCGAGGATCTGTTCATCGCCGTCCTCATCTTCTCCAGCAACCTCTTCCTTGGTCGGCGACGATGGCACTTCAGCTGATGATCCCACTGCAGCTTCAAAGCCATCCACGATCTCGACGTCTCGGATCTCTTCATCACTTGGAGAGTCTTGGGCCACACCACTCGAGACAATCAAGTCTTTCAGTGCGGATGCGTTCATCCCAGCTTGTTCCAGCTTCGACAGCGCCATTTCAACCTGAATGTGCCACCAAATTAGATATTCATCCAGTCATGATAACTCCAAGGAAATCGACGCACCTCCTGGTTGGAGAAGCTCATGGCGGCCGAGTGCCTGACAACAGGCTGGAAGTTGACGCCCGAGTGCTCAGCAGAGAAACTCATGAAGTGCTGGACGCAGAAGAGAACCTGGAGCACACCGGAGAGAAGGTTAGACAACAGTTCATTGTGATAGCATCGAGGAGGTGAACGCACCTGAACCATGTTGGTGCCTTCGTACAAGTCGTCCGTGCAGAACAGCGAGAGGTCGTTCATGCCGAGCCTGCGGTTTACCGATGCGTAGGTCAGATCAGTGCGCTCGTAGCCTCGCTACCACGTCCAAAATCACACTCACGCCTTGCACTGCTTGAGGAACACCGAGATATTCTCGCGCTCCTTCCACGGCGCCATGCGCTGCGAGTACTTGCGGCTGATGGGCGAGATCGCGCTCGCTGCCGCTTGGGGAAACAGTACCTCCATCTTCGCAAACGAATTACTACATCAGTGACAACGCAGCCAGATCACCCAAGAGACGACAACCTCACCACGTACCAGTTCACGTAGCACGATGCCGGACTTGAGTGTTTCGTGCATGTCACTGGTCGGCAGCTTGCGCTTGAGCACCCCCTCGATCCAGACCATGATCTCCTGCATCCCGCCAGATAGGTTCAAGTCAGCATTGGTGCCCGTGTTTGCCTCGAACAGAGCCACCGGACTCACTCGCTGGCGCTTGAGGTACTCGAGCGCGAGTGCCTTGTTGGTCGCCCACTTCTCCGACAGTGACAGGCTGCGCTGGTGCTTGCCGCCCATGGGCGATGACAGTCCGGAGTCGATCGCCGCGGGGCCTTCGCCCTCGGGCGTGACCTCGATTGTCAGCTCCATCTCCATATCGTGTCCGCTTGAAGCTTCTTTCGGGTGTCTGGAGCCCAGGAGATGGACAAATGCGCAGTGGTTTCCCACATCTCGCTGCTAATCTATCCTTGGGTCATCCGAGCTCTATTGTTAGCATGTTAGCATTGACCAATGGAACTCGCCACGCCCTTTCGTTTCTACGCCTTCTGTCAATAAGAGCGCTCACACGTCGCATGATTGACTACCGCCACCAGCAGATCACTATGAGGTACGTTTCCAGCCACCAATTCGCACTTAATCGGGAATCGCTCCAGCCAACCAGCCACAACCCCGGCTGAAATGTGTGGGCACTTGCCGAACTGCAGAGACCGACCGACTGATTGACCGCCTCGCCTCGACCGCTGGCAGCATGATCCGCATCGTGGCCGGCACGTACGAGGGCCTGCTGTACGGCTGGGAGATGCCCACGTCCGGCGACAGTGGCGCGGCCAAGATGAAGCTCACATTCGGCTACTCGGCGCACTCGGAGTGCATCAAGAGCGTCGCGCTCATGGCGGCCAAGCAGGGCAAGACGCTGCTCTCGGGCAGCGCCGACGAGATGATCAAGTGCGTCTGGCACGACGCCGCTGCTGCTGGTACTCTGTTCAATGTTCTTACAGTGCGATGGACGGAGCAGGATCTACAACGTGAGCAAGCGCGTCGAGGTGGGCAACCTGATGGAGCAGCACGGCGCCATCACGAGCCTCGAGTTCTTCGGACAGAGCCACATGCTGAGCGGCAGCGCCGACAACTCGATCTGCATCTGGCGCACGGCCGACTGGAACTGCCTGCACATCCTCGGCGGCCACAAGTGCGTGGCCCTGGCGCTCGAGCGCAGCGGATGCTAGGCTGTTCTCGGATGACTGACCTCGGCGCTGATGTCGATATGCAGGGGCGAGATCAATGCAGTGGCGGTGCACCCGAGCGGCAAGATGTGCTTCTCGGTCGCGCGCGACAAGACGCTGCGCATGTGGAACCTGGTCAAGGGTCGTATCGCCTTCATCCGCCGGCTGGAGAAGGAGGCCAGCCTCGTGCTCATTTCGCAGAAGGGCTCGCGCTACGCCCTCGGCTTCGGCAATGAAGTGTCCGTGTTCAACATCAATGCCGAGGTACCGCGTCGGATCATGGCGTTGTCGCTTGTCGAGACAAGCATGGTCATCTCACAGTGCATGACGTTGTATTGTCCTGCGACAGCTGGTGGGCTCGCTGGAGCACAAGCAGCGCATCCACTGCGCTGTGTTCGCCACGGACGAGTACGTCGTGTGCGGTGGTGACGACAAGCATATTTATGTCTGGAAGACGGACGGAACGTACGTGCTGCATGGCGCACGGGTGTGTCTGATGTCTGGCTTCACACCATCCCTGACAACTCGATGGTCGCCTGGCAGGCTGGTCGCCAAGGTCACGCACGTGGACATCACAGCGCGCATTAAGTCAATGCAGGTCGTGTACGCGCAGGGCGAGGACAAGCTGCCGTGGGTGGTCGTCGCGACTTCAAACGGCACGGTGCAGGTGTGGGACCTGGCCACGTTTACGCTCGACCCGCTGGCCCCGGAGGAGGCCAACGCAGCGACGGCGCCAGTAGCGTCGACAACGCTGATGAGCAAGCCCCGCGTAACTTGCCTCAGCGCCTGCCTGGCGACGGAGCCAGAGGCCGACGCGTCGAGCGGCAAGGCGGCCGCGTCCAACACCAAGCCCAAGGCGAGCCGCAAGAAGAGCAAGCCGATCGCGAGCGCCACTGGGTCCGCTCCCCACGTCGTCGTCGAGATGGATGGCGGGGACGACGAGGAAGAGCAAGAGGAGGAGGAGAAACCGGCGGAGAAGCCGGCGGAGGCGGTCGCCTCGACGCATCAGAAGAAGCGCAAGGCGCCGCAGAGCAAGCCGCAGCAGCCGAAGAAGGCCAAGGCGCAGGGGGGCAAGCAGGAGCAGTCGAAGAAGCCCCAGCAGCAGCAGAAGCAGAAGAAGAAGGGCAAGAAGGGCGGCAAGAAGGCGTGATGCACATGACAATATGGCTACACTCGGTACCGGTAATAGATCACTGTGGTCCGTGTCACACATTGCGTAACCTCTTGGCGTAACCCCTCACCGAAGCGGCGCAATCCTCCATCAAAGAGTAACGCACCCGCAAGGTGCGACGAAGAAGGCATGGCGGAGGCGGAGGTGTCGCCGCTCCCACGCGACTCAAGCGAGGCGACGCCCGAGTCGGTGCGCGAGAGCGAGCGCGCGGGGTCCTGTACGTGTGTCTGTGTCGGTTTTAGTGGCTTCCGCGGTGCCAAACCGAGGCTGGGAACGCTCACGAGGTGCCGCGTTGTCCAGCGTCGGCGCCGAATGAGGAAGAGGAGCGCGCGCGCAGGTTCCAGGCGCGGCTGCGCGAGTTCTTCTGGGCTCACGACCCGCGCAAGGTCGAGAGCGTGGTCGAGATACTGGAGGCGCACCGCGTAAGCTTCCAGGAGAAGGACAACCGTGTGAAGCCGAGTGGGGGGGGTACTGACACGGGGTACGCGATGGAGACACAGGGCAGGGAAGAGGAGCTGCTGCAAGCTGTGCATCGAGACTGCGGTGTGCGCGACTTTGGCGGCGACGAGGGCGTCGACGACGTGTACGAGCACGAGCGCTACTCGTACCTGACGTTCTCCTGGGGTGCCTCGTACCCCGGGCACCTGCTGCCGACCGACCGCCGGCGGTGGAGTAACCGGCACGGGTCGCCGTCGAGCCAGACGAGGGACAAGGTGGCGCCGCAGCTGCCCAAGGACTGGGCGTGGACCAGCGAGTGGGTCGTCGACACGGCCTCCTGCGCCTGCGACGCCGACGGGTGGGTCTACGCCTTCGACTTCAATATGTACGTGACTGGAGTAACTGGGTTACACGTGCGGAGTCAGTCGCTCACGGTGCTCGCGGACGCGCACAGGATCAACTACATGCTTAAGAAGAAGCACGAGCGGAGTGAGCCGCGGGCCACAGACTACGTCCGCCGTCGTCGTTGGATCCGGACGCGCCGTCGAGTGTCCAGCTTGAGCGATGCCGTGAAGGAGAGCGGAGGAGGACTGGGCAACAACGCCACCGACTCCGGCTCGAGCAGTAGCCCTCATGATGACAATGATGGCGTTGGTGGAGGCGAAGATGACGCCATCTTCAGAGGCGACGAAGCTGTCGGAGTGCTTCGCTCGTCGTACCAAGAGCCCGAGCTGCCTGATGATGGGGTTGATTCTTCCACCAACAACGACAGCAGCGAAGCGGAGGAGCCGGCGAACGTGTCCTCAAGGCTGTCAAGCACTTCGCTGGAGATCTTCTCCAGAACCATGGACAAAGCTGCGCTCGAGACTGCATGGAGCGCTGCGGATGCGGAGCTGGAGAGATTGCATGAGGCGACACAGAGTAGAGCGACACAGAGACGGAAGAAGTGGACCATCAAGAAGGCAAAGATCCACCGCCAGATCAGTTTGCTCGAGAAGACAATCGCGTCGATGGAGGCGGTTGCCGCGGAGCAGCAGAAGCGGCGGCGAAGCAGCGCGAGCGCGCACACGAGTCCACAGCGACGCTCGTCGTTCCTCAAGTCGCCGCTCTCCACACGCTCCACCAAGACGCCTCTCTCCCCAGACAGCAAGGCGTTCGCGAGCAGTCCTCGCAGTGGCAGCGGTCTGAACAGTCCCGGGGGAGCGATCAACTTGGCGTCCAAGCTGCGGCGCGCGCAAGCCAAACTCGATGCGCTCAAGCGACTCTACTGGCACCCGCGCGAGAAGGACTACACGCTGCGCTTCAGCGTGGACGGCATTTTCTACGGACTGCGGGACTTCTCGGTCGAGTCGTTCACGAGCTCGTTCTCGGTGCAAATGACGCACCAGACGAACGGCGCACTCGGGATCACGCCGACTTGTAAGGTGATTATGAAGGGCCACACGGTGTGCTGCGGCAAGCACGTCAAAGTCGTCGGCGAGAAGGGCACGCGCATCCCAAAGTCGATCTGGGACGCCATGTACTTGGACACGGACTTTGAGGCGACCATTTACCTCATCTTCGTGGAAGACCCGGACGACCCAAAGGCGCTGCACCGCGGCAACTGGGAGTTCCTGTTCACACCCGAGGCCACGAAGGTCGAGTTGATCAACTTTTCGCGGCGGGTCAAGGGCGGGATGGACCTGCCAGAGCCAATCGTACGCAAGCTGTGCTCGGACGTGCTGAGCTCGCTCGTGAGGGACCTGGCACTGCTCTACTTCCCCAACGAGCTCGCCATCATGTTCGACGCGCCGCCATCGAAGCTGGATCTCCAGGGAGAGATCGAGATTCGTGGCCCGCGCATCGACGAGGTGATGGAGAACCCGCTCGAGGAGATCGACGTCGAAAAGGAGGTGCGCCGCACCAACTTGAACGAGCCGAAGGGCTTGCTTGGCGCGGCGGCGGCCCAGCTGCTGTCACTGATCCAGTCGGAGAAGCGCATGCGGGAGATTGCACGACTGCTCCATCTCTCGTTCGGCCAGTTCAACCTGCTGGTTGCTCTGAAGAACAAAATCGAGCTTCCGTCAGGGCACAGCTTCAGCACAGTGTCGTCCATTTGCGACTATTACAAGGCGTTCCTGGCGAGCGAAAGCGCCGACCACAACGAAGAGCAAGTGCAGAAGCTTCTCGACACCTGGAAGCAGCTTGTCGAGCTCACATTCATCCGCAAGCAGCAACGAGTGGCACCAATCCGCGAGCCATCGCCACGGTCCGGCGGTGAGGAAGACGGTGGTCCGAGTCGCAGTGCTGACCCTGTGCCACCTCAGTTCGAGTTGTTTGATGTCGGTGAGTTCTTCGACACGATCGGGCGTCTCGTGAGGAAGCCCGCGAGTCTGGAGATCCGCATCAGCAACTTCAACTGCACACTCAAAGCGGCGAACGTGGTGGAAGCGGTCGCAAAGACGTACGAGCGCCTCATTTTAGGGGTCGACTTCAGCAAGCCGCGTCCAGGCTACGACACGTTCCTGTACGGCTTCCGCTTCGGGCGGAAGACGCCATCAAGTGCTGGAGAGCCGGGATCAGTCGCTGCAACGACCTCTCCATCTAGCGCGAAGCCTCCAATGAGAGCGCCGTCCGCGGTGGATCCTTTACTGTTCATGCAGACAGACCCGGGGTTCCGAGCTCGCTTCAAGACCTTCAGCAAGGTCGTTCGCGCGTTGAAGGAGGGGGTCGAGTTTGTCAAGCGCAACATGGACGAGGTCAGCGCCGAAGTCGCTGGCAGCTTGAAGGGTATGGGCGAAGACTGCCAGGTCAGCGGGTCGTTCAGAGACATGGACTACAACGGACCCGCCAACGTCTCCCTCACGGTTCCGCCACTGTTCCTCGGGCTTTACCGCGTTGAGTTTGTCGAGCTGGGCAGCGACAAGGTCGGTCTGCAACTTGACCTGATGCTCCCATCCATCGACAGCGGCTCAGCGAATTCCTCGAGGCGCTCCAAGGTCAAGACGCTGGTCCCGTTTGGGCGTGTGATGATCTCGGAGATGCACACGGAGGTGCTCTTGGACATCGATGCGATGATCGCTCAGCACCACCACCGCAGCTTGTCGACCGCGAGCGAGAGGACGGCTCCATGGTCGCCGTCCAGTTCGTTCGCGCAGAAGGTCGAAGCGGAGAAGACAAACTCGCTGCACACGGCGTTTGCCTTGTCGTTCAATGGGCGAACAGATGCGGATGACGCAGACGCGTGGGACGATGCGGTCACCAGCGTTCGCAGCCCCAGCAGTTCCATGATGATGAGTCTGTTTGGCGGCACGGCGTCTGGATCAACAGCGTTCGGCAAGATCAAGCTGTCGTCTAGCGAGTTCACCAAGCTGCACGCGAACGCCAAGACGGGCTCGTTCAAGACGCGGCTACTGCCGATCCTCGAACACGTACTCGCGGGGCTCGTGCGTCCGCTGGTCGCCAAGTCGTTCCCGCAGCACCAAGCGCTGTTCGACTCGCTCCAGACGTCCCTGCTCCGCCGTCTGTGCTCGCCGACGACCGAGATCGAGTTCGAGCTGCTCATGAAGGCGTTCGTGCTCGACAAGGAGAGCTTGGTGCTCATGGTCTGCGGCGCTCCGATGCATCCGACGCCGATGGCGTTCCGCGACGAGCTGCCGCTGCTTGATGTGATTCTGCAGCTTGACGACCTCGTCAACATGTGGATCGACGACCGGTACCCGCCGTATGCCAACCCCATGTACTTCTGATCAGGTGGTCGTCGTAGCGAGAGCCGAGGACGACACAGGGGCGAGGAGAGTCGACGCGATAAAGAGCCAAGGAACACGCATTTGCATCTTGAGAGTGGTGTATTCCTGCAACAGCTTGCTCACCACCGTTGCTCTCGGCTCAGGAGAGCCGTTCCCTCGCCGACTCCCTTCAAGGCTGAGCACGCCGACGCGTCCACCCTCCGTTGCGACGGCTCTACGCTCGTCTCTCTATCGTACTGGTGAGCTCTGACCCTGCAGCTTACCTGAACTCACCTGAACAGCGCTCGGCTCCTCCCTGGTCCAGCGAGCGACGCATAAATATCCCCGGGGTGCTTACCCTCTCGTGTTGACAGCATCCGACGGCGATGGACTGCCGCGCGTCATTGAGGCCGCGGCGAGCTCTCGCTCAAGCCGCGCGACCTCGGCGTTGACGAGTGCGAGCTGCCGCCTGGACTCATCCATCTCGGCCTTGCATGCCTCATACTGGCGCCGGTATCGCTTGACCAACGGCGGGTCCTCGCTCGCGGCCGGTCGACTGCCGCTGCCGCTGGGATCTCCTTCCTCCTGGACGAGCACACACCAGCACGAAGACACAGAGCGTGGCACCGATTCCCGCCGAGCCCAGCGACCGATTCACGGACGCCACGCCACCACAAACAAACGCACACGCGTCAGTCCTCCGTCGGGGTCGCGCAGTCTGCAAAGACACCAGCGCGAGCGCCTGGCATTCAAGAATACGGCGGCGCGGTCATCACCATCGCTAGCGTCGGCGCTGCTGCTCTCTTCGCTCGCGTGATCGCTTCTCCTTTGCTTGAGGCAGGGGCTTGGCGTCGCTGCTTGTGCTGTTGACGCTTCTCCTTCTCCTTGACGGCAATGCGCTCCTTCATGGCGCGGATCTCCGCCTGCAGCGCAGCTGGACTGGGGGACGCAGAACTTACCGTGGACGAGGTCGACGACGGCAGCTTCGTCACGACCTTGATATCAGGATTTACCGCTGCCTTGAACTTTAGTTGGCCATCAGAGCGCGGCGAGGAACGGAGCGAGTTGGAGCTAGACGACGACGAAGACGAGGCTGACGACGAAGATGGTGTCGGCGCTCCCTTGTTGCCGCCAGCCCGCGCTCTTTCACGCTCTGCAATCTGCCGGCGCATGGCGTCAATCGCCGAACGGATGTCCTGTACGTTCTGCGACGGCGCGGCACTAGATTGCGGACTGTTGAGCACCGCGGCATCGTCGTCGTCCGCCAGCAGCAAGTCGTCCTCATCCAGCTGAATCACCAGCGACTGCGAGCACGCCGTCAGCGGCCGGACCACCGGGGTCGGGGGAAGCTCTCCCAGCTGCATTTCAACTGCTCTCAACTCCTGCTGTGGAGGCAGGGATGGTCCGTTCGTAGTCAAGTGACCGTCCGCGGTAGACGCATCAGCCGTGGGCACCAGACGCGTCTCTGTCGCTGCCCCACACTCGGAATCCTTGGCGCTGCCCTCCATTTCAGCGCTCGTCGACTGCTTCAGCGCCACACCCGCGTCAGGTGCAGCAGCAGGCGTGCTCGGGTTGACGGAGGAGCGCACCTCATCAGTTGGCGGAAGCTGCTTCTGCGAGCGCTTGCGCTTCTGAGAGCTCCGGATCATGGCGAGCAGCGCGTCCTCGTCCAGGCTGTCGGCTTCGATTGCGCTCTTGCTCGGCTCCGCGGTGGCTTGGTCCGCTGCAGGTGCGGCGTTCGGTTGGCTCTTGTCGCTTGTCTCCACTTCTGCTGACGCAGCCGTCTGTATTGACGGATGCGAGCGGCTCGCGCGCTTGGTTCGTAAGGCCATGGCGCGCAGCATGTCCAAATCCACCCCATCTTCCGCCGGGTTGGTACTGTCCGCACTTGCAGTCGAAGCCACTGACATCTGTCGGTCCTCGCGATAGATGGAAGGCGACCCAAAGCTCAGAGCGGGCGAGCTACCAGCTGAGCCATCAGTGGTCTGCGGCTGTGGCACATGCCGCGTGACCGGCGGGGGAGGAGGCATCCTCGGAGGAATGCTCCGGTACTTGAAGCCGCCACCTACCGCCCCAAGATCAGGCGGCGGGACCACGAGGTTTGGTGGCAACGGTGGTGGCGGTGGCATCACGCGTCCGTTGCCGCTGAACATCTCGACGCTGCCTTGTCGATTGACGCGCAGCATTTGATTGTCTTCGTACGGTGGGAGCGGCGGGAACGGCGGAGGTGGAACGCTGTCGTACTGGCGATAGTTCGCTGGGCCGTGATGATTCACACGGGGCATGCCGACTGACACGCCAGGCGGAGGAGGAGGACCCCTGAACGCTGGCGGTAGCGCTCCAAACAGTGGCGGAGCGGGTGGCGCAGGGACTGGCATTCCGACTACCGGTGGCGACGCGGCCTCGTACGCCTCGCTCGAGAACGAATGCGGCCGTGTGATGCGCTCGAAGCCGACAGGAGGCGTCTCTTGCGGCCCGGCGTCCACCAGCATGGCCTCGAGCTTCCGCTTGGACTTCTTCTTGCCGCGCTTCTTGTGCTTCTTCTTGCCTTGAGCCTGCAGAGCCTGCAGGGTCGGCGCCACGGATGCGTCCGAGCCGCTGTCCTCCCGCGACGCCATCCGCTCCAGCGCGATCGCGCGCTTGACGGACGCCGGGGACGTGGCGACGGCCCCTTCCTCGAAGATCTCGCCGTCCTCCAGGCTCTCCCCCTCGAGCGCCGCCGTCTCAGCGAGCCGGAGGATGCGGCCCGCCCAGTCCGTCGTCGGCTGATTCCCCGCCAGGTCCTCGGCACCAGGCGCAGTCGGCTGCTGTGTTGAATCTGCAGACGGATCGCCTCCTCCGCCGTCCTTGGCCACGATCGGCAGCGCTTCGTCCTCCTCCACCTCGTCGTCCTCCTCCTCCAGCAGCAGCACGTTACTCAGCACAGGGGCAACGCTCTCCTCCTTCTCTCCATCACCAGCAGACCCCCCATCGCGGTCGTCCTCCGCCAGTTCCTGCGTCGGCGGCGTCCCTGCTCCGCCGCGGTCGCCGTCCGCCGCCGGCCACGCCTCGTCCTCGTCCGACTCCTCATCCACCACGTCCACCACGTCGGCGGACGCTCCCTCCACTTCGATAGACGGCCGCCCGTTGTCCGCAGCGCTCTCCTTCCCCGCCGCGCCGCCCATCTCTTCGTCCTCGTCCTCCTCGTCCTCCGCCGTCAGATCGATCACCACCGACGCCGGCGCCGCGTCCGGGAGCAGCTGCGGGTGCTCCGCCTTGACCTGTAGAATGTCCGCAGGCGGATCGGCCGCCGCCGCAGTCGCCGCCGCCAGCTGCAGCGCCAGCTTCTTCTTCTTCTCGGCGCGCCACTGCTGCTTGCTGCGCGCCATCTTGCCTGCTTGTGGCTGGACACGGACAGAAGGCCGCGAGTAAAATACGTCCAATATATATGGTGTTGGAAGCGGTGGATAAACAGTTTTCTACAAGACAAAATTGGATGTCGCGAATGGCTGAGTTATTGGAATAAAACACCGAATATTTCAAAGATGCAGCCATTGTGCTACATAATTGTTTGCGGGGAACCATCAACAGCAAAGCTCAAATCGTTTTAAAAAGACCAAGCAATTTCGATATTTTCAAAAACAAATCTAGCTGGTATCGCTTCATCGAAAATGTATCACAGCCATTTGAACTCCTTCGGTCATCTGACATCAGGCGAGCC